>JAWZYT010002134.1:0-50000 GCA_034508575.1 Petrolisthes manimaculis | reverse complement strand
ATTATTTACCTTTACTATCACAAGTCCCTTCATGCAGTTCATTTCTATACTAGCTTACAGATTATTATTTTTTTTTTTTCACGTACCCCAAAATAATGGTGACTATTTTGACACCCTCAGGCGGCTTTCTTCCTTGACGTGTATGTGGTGTTTATTTATTTATTTATTTTTTATTTTTTTCGTTTATATGATTCAGTGTTCTGGTCCTTCACTGTATTTATATCAACTGCAATTTTTATATAATATCTTCCTTCTCATTTATTGTTCATCCTGGTCTTTCACCTTTTTATCTAATGCATTTTAAAATATAATACTATATTGGTATTATTCTTGGTATCATTAGTTATTTTGGTCTTTCACTTTTATATCAAATGCATTTTAAAATAATATATTCTTGGTATTATTCTTGGTAATCCTGGTTCTTCACTTTTATATCAACTGCATTTTATATATATATTCTTGCTTGCTTCTCATTCTTTGTTTACCTTACAGATGTTGGCATTCTGATTGACGAGCCTGTGAATACTATTTTATTACCTTCATCTTTCATCTCCTGTACAGCCACAACCAAATATCCACCAACATTTTCCTTCCATCTTAGAGTAAATATCTTGGTAATGAAGAACAACATGTGTATGATTCTACAACACCTCATAATAATAATAATAATAATAATAATAATAATAATTGTGGGGGTTGATTTTGAGGTAAGGTGTTGTCGTAAGATTGTAGTTTGATATGATACTGATTTATTTGCACAATGGAAGGAAAGTGTTGGTGGATATTTTGATTGTACATTAAGCAAAATTATTCTCTCATTGCTGTTTATTAGGTACCATTTTCAGTTTTTCAGTCTTCCCTTCTCTGGCCTTCCGTTCAGAGTTTACTAAATGTCCCTCCTTTCTATTTCATTTTCATTTTTTTTTTTTTTTGCTATTGTGTTGTTGCTAATACAAGATTTTCTGTACAATCACTCACTCATTCACAAACTCATACTCTCACTCACTCACTCACTTTTTCACTAACAAATATTCACTCATTCAATTACTCACTCACAAACTCATACACTTATTCACTCACTCACTCACTGTTGGATATTAATAAGATACATTTATTTGTATGTCAAGCATTTATTATGAGCGTAGGAGAGAGGTGGAGGTGGTCGACTTCTTCTCTGCACTCCTTTTCCTCCTGAGGGTGAGAGAGAGGGAGAGAGGGAGAGAGAGGGAGATATGGAGAGAGGGAGAGAGGGGAAGGGTTATAGTAGGTTGAGGGTGAGAGAGAGGGAGAGAGGGAGAGAGAGGAAGGGTTATAGTAGGTTGAGGGTGAGAGAGAGAGAAGGAGAGGGAGAGAGAGGAAGGGTTATAGTATGCTGACATGCTACCAGGGAATATAATTACGAGGAACTTAAATAATCATATAAGTACCAATTGTCTGATGAAATGCATACAGTACTGGATAATGCTTCACCTCCTGCTGTGGTGTTTGAAGTTCAGTACTACATGTTGGGTGAAGGGAGTCTACCTCCTGCCGGCGTTGGTCATCACTTGGGGGAGACCGAGGAGGGAGTTGATGAGTTCAGCGTTCCTCTTGCTGGCTGAGGGGGGTGGGAGTTGGGGGGACATAGCGGCTCCCCCCTGCCCCCCCTGTACCACGCTCAGGATTTGCCCAGCCAACTCACTCACCATCTTGGAAGGAGGAGAAGGAAGGTCAGATTAGTTAATGACCCTTGACCCTGTATAATTATTACCACGTTCTTATAGTTAATTAATTAAGGGTATAGTTTCTCATGTTGGTGAATTGGAAGGGTTTTTTTATTCCTCCAAACTATGCCAGAAAACAGACGCCCACAATGGTACTAATAGGGGATCTGTTTTCTGATATAGTTTGGAGGAATCAGTAGCCTTCCAATTTACCAACAAGAGATTCTCCCCATAAAGGGTATCGTTTGTTTTTTGGTTTAATTGGAGTGCTATTGAATCCTGTAAACATTGCCAGAATATAGCTCTCCTCAGTATAAGAGTAGAGGATCTGTTTTGTGTTTGTGTTTAGACTATAGGGTCACGTAAACTCCAAAACACCCACGAAAATCGACCCTTTTATGAGGACAGAATGTTGTGGGCAGAATGAAGGCCTATTATTTTCCCCCCTCATCCATGACTTCACACATAATACCTCATTATATGTGTGTGTTTGTGTATGGTGTGTGTCTGTTTTGTTGTATTGTTTACGGAAATGCTAAGTTGATTTCATTTCTCACACGACAAGGGACTCTTCACCATCCCAGGACATACACCCACCCACCTCTTCGCTCATGGCACCCACACACCCACCTCTCGTTCGGGATACTTGAGGTCGTGTCCGTGGACGAAGACGGCGGACACAGCCACCAGCACCAGCAGAGCAAAGGACACGGCACGAACCATCCTGGAACAACATGGTAACAACATATTAATCCTGGAACAACGCTACATTAATCCTGGAACAACACAACATTAATCCTGGAACAACAAACAAGGTAAATTCACTCATTTTTTCACTAACTGCAAACAACTCAGACATAAAAAATAAGATATTACTGATTATGTAAGTACAACCATGGCTGATACTGGTAGACCAGAGGGTCTAAGGAGTGTTGGAGAGCAACTGAACAGAGTTCGAACAAGTGAATTTTTCAAACTATTCTCAACGTTGAGAGAGGTTTAGAAGACTCTCTTTTTCGAACTCTGTTCAGTTGCTCACCAACACTCCTTGGACTCTGGTCAAGCACTATTAGCCATGGCTGTACCTGAGCATCCAGCCGAAAATACAGTCATTGTTTTGGTGTTCAAGATTTTAACATTGCTGAGCTATTGTGAGTTTACTGTTAATTTTAAGTCTTGTGAATGTTTTTTGGGTTTGACCACTGAAACACTCGTACAACCCTGTGTGAATTAGAGACCTACAGTTGTGTATATGTGAATTACAGAGAAGTAAACTTACCTGAGTGGAAATGAGTGGAAGTACAGTAAGGTTGGGTCTAGTGGAAAGTAGACTTAGCTGGAGTGAGTGAGAGAAAGAGTGTGTGTGTGTGAGACCTTGTGGTGGCAGGCTGAAGGTAAGACTGATGCAGTGTGTCAGGAAACTAGAGTATAAGTACACGCGAATTGTGGCCCACCCTCTACCCACCTCCGATGCTCTACCCCACCTGTGTCCTACCTGCCTTCCTAACGCGCACGTCCCCCTCCCTCCCCTACCATACATCCCCCTCCCTCCCCTACCATACATCCCCCTCCCTCCCCTACCATACATCCCCCTGCCTCCCCTACCTTTCAGCCTTGCGAATCCTCCTCCTTCCTTCATTCCCCCCACCCCCTATTATCTAATCTTCCCCCTCCCTTCCTTCCTTTCCCCACCTCGTAATTTTTTCCCTTTTTTCCCTCACCCACCAGCAATTCCTTTCCATCCTTTCCATTTTTCTCTCCATAATTTTACCCCCTCCCTTCCTTCCTCCTCCTCCTCCCTCCTCCTCCTCCTCCTCCTCCTCCTCCTCCTCCTCCTCCTCCTCCTCCTCCTCCTCCTCCTCCTCCTCCTCCTCCTCCTCCTCCTCCTCCTCCTCCTCCTCCTCCTCCTCCTCCTCCTCCTCCTCCTCCTCCTCCTCCTCCTCCTCCTCCTCCTCCTCCTCCTCCTCCTCCTCCTCCTCCTCCTCCTCCTCCTCCTCCTCCTCCTCCTCCTCCTCCTCCTCCTCCTCCTCCTCCTCCTCCTCCTCCTCCTCCTCCTCCTCCTCCTCCTCCTCCTCCTCCTCCTCCTCCTCCTCCTCCTCCTCCTCCTCCTCCTCCTCCTCCTCCTTTCTTTCACACCCACACCTCCACCAACAACCCACCCACCACCTCAGGAACTACGTGGGTAAAACTTAACCTACTTCACTATTAACACGCCAAGTATCAAGTTTGAGAATGCTATATTTTTTAGCAGCTTAAACTCAAATTATATACTGGAGGTAACTCATTAACCTATATATTTATTAAGTGACCAGAGATTTTCCCCGAGCCTCTAGCAACGTCTGGGGTTAGTCGGTGTGCTATACTTATCCTGTTCTATCCTAATCAACACACTCGTTTTTTTTTTTTTTTTTTTTTTTTTTTTTTACATTTTATCAAGCTGTCAGTACAGGGCCATTTTTTTTTTTTTCATCTGGGTGGGGAATGGGTGATATAAAACAAATGAACGTCTGATACTGTTGAAGAGATGATATTTGTATACTATTGGCTACTCAGTGTGTTTATTGTTTTTTATTGACATGACATGACATGAGATTTACTTTACGTCTGCATGACTATAATTATACGTACATGACTTGCAGCATTACACACACACACACACACACACATCAGTCTCCTAATAGAGGGTAGACAGTCGTAAAAAGGGCCTGACTAACTAGAAAATTGTTTTGTTTTACGTGTGACAGTCCGGAACACTGGAAGATAATGAGTCCAACGAGGTAAACAAAGCGAGAAACCTCATTCTCTCAAGACGCAATGTGGACTTCTTCTCCTTTTAGTATTTTTTTGTATTCCTGTTTTCTTTTCTTTTTTCAGCTTGTGGTTCAGTAGCCTCAATGAAGTGTGGGCAAGTTTTCATTTTGTTTTGTCCACCGAGCGTTAAAAGGAGGGGATTATTAGTCTTTTGTTTAAGTCAGATAGTTATTGCACATCATAATTATATACATTTACGGGTGCATGGTGATTGAAAACATTTGCATGGACGCTCTTTCATCACTTCTTCATTCTCTGGGTGACTGTGCTGGCAAATATTTCCAAACTATTCTGTTGATGATTTAATTAAGAGGAAAGGTTGAGGAAGACGATGACAGTGATGATGATGATGATGATGATGATGATGATAGATATAATATTGACAATTCTAGGGAGTATATATACATTTATTAGACAGTCCTGAAAATTTAAATAGGATATAGAAAGTGTCACTGAGGATTACTGAAGCACTGAAGAGCTTACCTGTTTAGTGATAGTCCATGGTCCTCCCTCCCTCCCTCCCTCCCTCCCTGGGTAACAACACTCTCTGATGATGGTAATGGTCGTGGAGGAGACACACATAATGTACAAACTCAACCCCTATCCCTGAGGACTATTATGAATACGAGGGAGAGTGGTTGTTCCTTAGTAGTAGTAGTAGTAGTAGTAGTAGTAGTAGTAGTAGTGGTAGTGATGGTGGCCCTCCCTCCCTGGGCTGGTAACACTTTCTGATGTTAATGTATCCAACTTTATTTTTTGTATTAGTTTTTTTTGTCTCCTCCTTGTTTACATTTTTTTTGTGGTGGTGGTGTCATGTGTGGTGTGTGAAGGGCAGCAGTGGGAGGCGGCGACACTAATGACAATCTCTGGGGTGACGCCTTTCCTCCTTCTCCTCCTCCTTCTCCTCCCTCTTCACCCTCCTCCTTCTCTTTCTTCTTTTTATCCATCCTTCTCCTCCTCCTCCTTTTCGTACTCTCATTTCCTTTCTTCCTCCTCCCCCTTTCTTCTATTCCTCCTCCTCCTACCACTTTTCCTTCCCTTCCTCCATTCCTCCTTCCTCCATTCCTCCTTCCTCCTCCTCCTCCTCCTCCTCCTTTCCACACTCTCATTTCCTTTCCTCCTCCTCCTCCTCCTCCTCCTCCTCCTCCTCCTCCTCCTCCTCCTCCTCCTCCTCCTCCTCCTCCTCCTCCTCCTCCTCCTCCTTCATCATCCCACTCCTCCTTCTCTTCCTCCTCCTTTAGGTATATTTTCCAGGACTCACCATTTGCATAGTTTAAGCCACGTCAGTATATCAACTCACCACAGCAGGCACAACTCACCAAGCGCCATCCTTAGCAGGGGGAGAAGTTTATATTTTGGTGTTGGTAATTCTCTGGAGCGACTGAATCCTCCAAACTATTCCCATGCAGCGAACAGCAGAACACCATTATTTTTTGCCCCTCTGGTCCTGTTTCCTAGCATACTTTGGAGGAATCAAGGCACTCCAGTATACCAAACAAGAATTACCACCTTAAACTCGTAAATAATAATCCCCCCCCCCCTCTCTCTCTCTCTCTCTCTCTCTCTCTCTCTCTCTCTCTCTCTCTCTCTCTCTCTCTCTCTCTCTCTCTCTCTCTCTCTCTCTCTCTCTCTCTCTCTCTCTCTCTCTCTCTCTCTCTCTCTCTCTCTCTCTCTCTCTCTATCTATCTATCTATCTATCTATCTATTTATTTATCTATCTATCTATCTATCTATCTATCTATCTATCTATCTATCTCAACGTATAGGCTAATCAATCATCCCACTGTCTTATTAGTAGGTGGGAGTGGTGGGTGGGGAGGAGCCTTATCCTTTATCTATCCTTTCCTTCAACACGTAGTCTACATAAATTAACGTAGATAAACAGGTAACCTCGTAAAAGGTCACTATGGACCTCCTGTTGCCTCTACTTCCTTTGTATTTCTTTGTCTGTAGATAAAGTTAACCTCAGATGAAGTATACATTTATATATTATCATCTTGTATTAAAATTTCGAACCTCTTCAGTGCTTGAGTCAATGAGAGACAGCAAAGTATGTGTGAGTGTGTGTGTGTTTGTGTTTGTGTTTGTGTGTGTGTGTCGATCAGTATAAGCTGTGGATGAGAGAGAGAGAGTCTATAGTTGTAAGATCATAATTATAATGGTTTTTTTTTTAAGGTGGTAATTTTCCCAGTCATTGTTTGTTTAATTGTAAACGCATAGATTAAGAAAATTTAAATAATTTAGTCCTGTTGTCTGTATAGTTGTAAGATCATATAATATTTTCCCAGTTGAAATATTGTAAACGCATGGATGAATTAATACGTGTTGTGTGCTTTGATTATTTATGCGATAGGAAATGAATTGATTGTCGTCATGCGAGCATCTCATGACGTCAGGCTTAATAGTTGGTCATTATTGTCCCAACCCAGTTACGTTTTCGTCTCAACCCACTCACGTCTTATCCCAGTTACGTCTTATCCCAGTTACGTCTTATCCCAGTTACGTCTTATTCCAGTTACGTCTTATTCCAGTCACGTCTTATCCCAGTTACATCTTATTCCAGTTACGTCTTATTCCAGTTACGTCTTATTCCAGTCACGTCTTATTCCAGTCACGTCTTAACCCACTCACGTCTTATCCCAGTTGCGTCATCGTCCCGTCGACCTAGTTATGTCTTGGTCCCAACCTAGTTACGTCGTCGTCATGTTGTTCTTCGTCCGAGTGTTGTTGTTGTTGTTATGTTTGTCCTTGAAGTGCCGCGTCCTGTCGTCGTCGGTCCTGTCGTCTCCAGAACTCAAAACTGGAAACCCTCTATTGTTCACAGCCACTAGTTTTACCCCCTCCCTTCCTCTCTCCCTCCCTCCCTCCCTCTCTCCCTCCCTCCCTCCCTCCCTCCCTCTCTCCCTCCCTCTCTCCTCCCCTCCCTCTCTCCCTCCCTCCCTCTCTCCCTCTCTCCCTCTCTCCCTTGGCTTTCTCCTCCTTTATCTTTCCTCTTTCTCTCTCTGTCTCCTCTTTTTTTTTATCTTTCCTCTTTCTCTTGCTTTATTTTTATTTGTTGTGTGTGTCTCTTACTCGTCTCATTCATTTTTTATTTATTTATTTCTCTCTCTCTCTCTATCTATCTATCTATCTATCTCTCTCTCTTTATATGTCTTTTGCTCCTCCCACTCTTTCTCTCACCTTCCATCTCTCAATCCATCAATCAAACTATCTATCTATCTATCTATATTCTCAAGTATGATGCTCTATCTATATATCCTAAAGCTTGCATGCATTTAATTGGGAACTAACAGCAAACGAGCAGCTGTTATGAATGATACGGTATAAGAGCAGACCCCAAATAAACAACCCACGTGAATAAATTATTACAGGTGGATCACTGTAGGGTTTAGTATATCGTGCATCATCATCCCTTATTAGAGTCTTATAGGCCGAGATGAGAGTGTGTGTGTGTGTGTGTGTGTGTGTGTGTGATGAAGTCCTTCTATACCTGTGGCACTAATCACGGGCGGACGAACTTGTTACCTCACGCCCCAATGGAGACACCTGTGCCAGTCACCTCACAGCTTTTCTGGTCTATAGGCAGCCCAGGTCCCATCATACTTACTCCTCTTCTCTCTCTCTCTCTTTCTCTTCTCTCCCTCTCTTCTCTCTCTCTCTTCTCTCCCTCTCTTCTCTCTCTCTCTCTCTCTCTCTCTCTCTCTCTCTCTCTCTCTCTCTCTCTCTCTCTCTCTCTCTCTCTCTCTCTCTCTCTCTCTCTCTCTCTCTTCTTCTTCTTCTTCTTTTCTCTCTCTCTCTCTCTCTCTTTGTTTTCTCATCATCCTCGTCCCACTTATAATATCTCACCTTCTCTTAATTAACTCTATTTAATCTCACAGACTTCTCTTCTTGTCGTTGCTTCCCTTTATTTCTAATCGTCCTATCACTCCCATGCACTTCACTCACCTCACTTCTATACTATAGTTAGTTAGTGTTTGAAACTCATCAGAGAATTAATTTGTTGAATAAGCCTTCGTATTTTTCGTCACTGCCCCTCACCCCCCACCCCCCACCCACCTCCTCCTCATCTCTCTCAGAACAGCAAGAACATTTTGACAGACGTGCTGTGGTGTAGCCTATGTATGTATGACATTGTATGTATGTATGTAACCCAGTATATATTATCTCACGCCTCATTATCATACATATCACCCGTCCTTCACATGCCAGACCACCCACCACCACCACCACCACCACCATTCCTGGGATGAGAAACATTTGCACTCGACACATTAGAGTTATATCATTTTCTGCCTCGTCTCGGATTATTCTACCAAATTACGTTCTCCATCATTAGGTGTTCGTTGTGGCCATAAGAGGGTCGAAATGTTGGCGGGAAACTGGTGAACAATGGATTCCTCCTAACCCTGTGGAAAACGAAACAAGGCTACGAAAACTTTGGAGCCGTGTAGAAAAAATTGATTAATTCAAATATTTAATACCATTATGCAGATACTCAAGATCACCCCTACCCCTTTTTCTCTGCACACACACACACACACACACACACACACAAAGATGTTCTAGGGAATATAAAACAAAAGAGCTCTGGAGTCACGGGAATATGCCACTACCATATTTCGAGAAGGAATTACATTTTTGTTACGTAGCTTCTTATGTAAGAATCCCTCCTCCCTCTCCCTTGGCCCCCCACGTGTCATTTTCCTCCTGTCCCAGCCATACCTGAACCCGTTATAGGACTTTTTGATTAAATGACACCTTCTTCTATCATGTGGTAGGTAGACAAGTTGGAGGCAAGTTGTGATTCCATGTTTTTATAATATCTTTACTGTAATTTCACCCTCAACGCCCACCTGCACACTCTCCCATCTGCTGCTCAACACCCACACATCCTCAAGTCTTGAACACTTGCACAGTTTCAGATACACATCAGGCCATCCCTTGTTGATCAACATTTAATAAAATTGTAGTTACGTTACTGACTCAGTAGACTGTATATTTTACAATTGTTCCTAAGCATTTAATATTCTATATTATAGATTAATGAAGCATAATACAGTATATGTTTTCAGATGAATTTACAAATCTGTACTTTAAATTGGAAGACTTTCATATCAATGGGAAAGCTTCAAGCAGTATAACAATGTCATGAATGAAGATCAGCACAGGTTTCATCATACACAGTACAGTAGATCATACTTCGGGTACAGTAGGCCAATAACCATCACCTAATATATTTGCAATTTGCAACGACTCAAGTACAGTGTACTGTACTTTCTTCTACACTAAGCCATGCAAACCATTTACTGTAGTCGCTGATTTGTCATTGATGCTACTACTGAACAAACCCAATTTCGTATAATACTTTATATCACCATTAATTTATGATGTGTATGTGAAAACTAATTTTGAAATTTGTTCGAAAAATTACAGTACAGGGCTCATACTTTAGTAAGCATATGGTACTGAAACAAATTTATGCAGTGAACTGTACATTCAGTTAAAATATAATTCTAAAAAAGAACTTACTGTAATCTGAGATAGAGGACCTACAAAAGAGAAGTTCCAATGTTTTGGTGTATTATATTTATTAGAAACATTATTACAAATATTGTACAGAATGGCAGCCAGGAGAAAATGGACCGTATGATACCAGACAAAAGCCATGGACTGGACAATGATAATTACTAGAATGATACTGTACTTTCCTATATTGTCTATTGAGCCATTACACTAGTCAACGTCACTGCCTTGCCCATTACTTTTCCTGCACACTGTATAACAAAAATGCGAAAACATGACACCAGAATGCTGTAGTTACTGGAGGAAATAACATGTCGTCAGATCAATCAAATTGCCAAATTCAGTCATACTAATTACGAGTATTGGGTACAGAATTTTTTGCAGTGTTGAATACTGTTTTGTATATGGTGTTTGTTGATACTGAAATATTTGCATGGTTGAGGAGGAATCTAACTACAGCAGCTAATGTAAAATCAGCCCTGATAAAGTACAGTACTGTGTCTTTGAAAGGTAAAACTGAAAATTGACATCCTTCACACGGAAGGGAATAGTAAACCTCCCAAAAGAGAGTAGAAAAAACATATTGACATACTGATATGATACCCAGTGCATCACATTCAGTTAATATGGAATGCTTTGAATCACATCAAACACATGCAATAGTGCTTTTAATGGTGTAAGCATACTGTACTAGATAATGTGGTCAAATTCAAAGTCACACTATTTTCTGGGTAAAACTCCAATAAGTATGTGGTTCTTTGGTGTGCAGTGAGGAGGCTGCATAAGTGTAAGTGAGACTGAATAGCCAAGTTCCTGGGCAGCTGCCAACCTATCACTATCAACGAGCCTCATGCACTGCTGGCCTTGGCTGGTCTTGGGGTTGTCCTGGCCATGAGTCTGGTCAGCACCATGGCCAAGGGTGAGGTACTGGCTTTGTGTTAAGGATAGGTCTTTGTAGATTTGACTGCGAGGGTAGGCCAGGATATGGTTGGCTTGTACACCACCATAACAGCAAGGGCTACAGACAAAGGCTGCTTGCTGCTCAAAGCATTTGAGCATCACCAAATCTGTTGCAACTCCACAAGCATGGAGAGAAACGCCTACTTGGAAGCTGCCTTGAAAGTAATCGAGGTTGCATTGCACAAACACCACATTATTCAGCTTCAAGGCCTCCACTCTTTCCTTGGCTTTGAGTAAAGAGGCCTCCTTGTTCTCCACCAGCAACACTTTACACTTTGGAAGTCGGTAGGCTAAAACAATGCCTACATGACCACCGCCAGCACAGAAGTCAACAATAATGTCACCCTCCTGAGCCACCCACTCCACTGCAGCTATCATGTTCTCCAGCTGCTGGCACTTTCTCTCCAGGCGGGTTGGGGGCAGATGGCCTTCCTTGGGGTTGACAGGATCTGGGAAGGAAGACCAGGGAAGGGAAATATTTTCAACAGGGTGATCACTGTAAATCAACTCAACATCTGCCCCTGTGAGGATGTCCAGAACAGCATCAATATCCACTTGGTGGGTGAAGGACCTCCATCTGGGTTTGTATCGCTCAGGGTCACTTTTGTAGATGCTCTCGTTTGGGACCCTTGGGACAATAATCTCCAGGTCTCCGTCAGTACTGATTTTGGGGCAAAACTGAGCCAGAACATTTGACAGGACAGGAAGAGCCTCTCTGATATACTCACTGGCTAATATCACCTTATGCCACTTCAGAACCAAAGGAATAACACCATCTAAAGGCACATAAGATTGCAACTTTGTGAGGAGAATATGGAAACTGACAAATAACAAAACATCCGCTAATGTCATATTGAGCCCCTCGGCAAATGTGTGCTCCAGATCTGGGAGCTGAGCGAGAGGCAACTGAAGCAGCCTCTCTCGCTCAGCCTTGTCCTGCACTGTGGCCCGAATGTACTGATGCTTCACTTTGAGGGCATTGTGGAGGAGGGGAGGACGTTCAAGGTGACGCTCGTACCTTATCAGTTCAGCTGCCACTTTCACCTTGCCTATGCCCTTTTCTTTATGAACAACAACCTCCTCCATCTCACTTCCAGTTTCTTCAAGAGTTCCATTAACCTCCTCCAACCTACCCGCAATTTCTTCTCTACTTCCCATTACCTCCTCCACCTTATTTCTAGCATTGCTCTCTTCCTTTTGTACTCTATTTTCAGCCTTCTCCAGCTTCCCCTGACATTTGACAAGACAATCATGAAATACTAATTCCCTCAAAGCCTTAAGAGCCTCCACCTCACAGAACTTAGTCCACACGCTCACTTCTGCACAGGCCTGAAGGCAACTTCCCCGAAAACCTAGGAGATGGCTTGCATGGTGCCGAGGGAAGTGCTCCACTGTCTGATTCAGCACGAACCTGAGTGAGGAACACAGCCCAGCCACACACCACACAGATTCTGAAATCAACACAGCAGCGGGCAGCATACAATTGGTCAGAACAGAGGGGAAGCTCTTCTCATCTAACACTGAGAAGGTAAAAGAGAAGGTACTGGGATCAACAGGAAACAAACACTTGTCTTTTTCATCTTGAACAACTGTTGTGTCTTGTTCATGGTGTGTAAAACACTGACTGGTACCTTCCTTGTGTTTTGTGGCACCTTGCTGCATGGTGGCTTCCATGTGATCACCCGGTTCCACTATAAACACACTAATGACAGGGTTCTGGCAGTACTGCAGGGTAAAAAGGGCAGCCAGAGTGTCGGCTGTCACCCACATCTCACACTCCCCCACATGCCCTCTCAAGTAGATGCTTGCTCTCTCTTGCATATTGACCACTGCAACCTTGAACAAAATGAATGAATTACTGATTAATTAAAGAAAACACTAAAATATGCACAAGAGCTATCATTATCGGTAACAATTCCTATTATAGTTTAAGTTCAGGATGATAATATGTCCCAATGTGCTTAACAAACAGAAAATATGAGAATCAAAGGCTAAGCCATACACACATACCTTAGACTTTTCTCCCAAAGTGCGAGGCTAAGTTGGGATGGCGCAGGTGTGAATACCGATGCTGTCGTAAATATGCAGTGCACAAGCCAAAAGTCACCCCAGCCACTGCCACTGCTGCCTCAAACATCCAAAATCTGCATTCTTCCTGCCATACCTGCACTTCACAGCTGCAGATAAGAAAACTTGTGGTAAAAGTTGGTTAAGAATGTGCAAGTTAACAAAATAATTTTATATTTAAAGCAATTTCATAATGCTTCCAGGATATTTTATTTTTATACTTCTGTTTGCTTATGGACAACATTACAACTTGTCATTGGATATTATCAACTGTTTTTCTCTTACTAAATGGTAAATGTCTATATTTCAAACCATATGAACTGGTGCCTTGTTCCCATACATTAATTACAATAACTGTTCAAAATTCTTGTTCTTTGTTCGAATTTCCAGTATTATGGTAAATACATCAGACCTAGGGGGCAGGCTTTGCATTCAGTATTGTATGCCATCATCCTCCTGATCAGAGAATGAGGGAAAATTTTATGGTAAAGATGCAAAATGAAAAAGGGGCTCACCTCCGAAATGCTTTCCCGGTGACCTGACAAATGACTTTCTGACGGTAGCCAGTGAGTTGACATAAAGCAGGGATTATTTGGGTTTTCTCTGCCACTGCAAGAAAAAATCGTTTAAAAATTAATTCACATTCATATTAGCCTATTATTCTGATGTACACATTATCTTATTTGGCACACTTAATGCCAAAATTAATCAATGAACACTGCATACTACAGCCATCATTAATATCATAAATAAAAATATGACTCTTACTATGATGATCAGGAAATGAAGTAGAACAATGGTTTTCAGTAACGAACAATTTACTGTATATATCTACAGTACAGTACATTACACAGAGTTAGCTGGGTAACAAATGACATTATGAGAGTAAATGTATACTGTACATGTACTCAATATTAAACATCAAACACAGGAAGAGCATACCAAGCAGTGCAGAACAAAAAATTTGAAATGCATCAACATGCAAAAGAAAATGTAGCAATACTATACCAGTACAATAACAGGTGTCTTATACTTTACATAAAATTAAAACAAAAAAACAGTGACTCCAGCTCTGAGTACATAAATAGATTGGATTACAATATATCAAAATTGAAAAATATTCTGAAAAACAATGGCATGGCAAATGCATTACGAAAACCAATGGCTGACAAAAAAGAAACTTACAAAATATTGTAAACATAAAAAAGCTTGTAATGAAACAAGAACAGGCAGAGAGACTCCAACAAGTGTCGCGATGTGTTGGAGATCTAGACAGGTTGGGTGAGACCTGAACAAGGTTGGCAGGAATCGATCAACTTGAACTCCTCCGAGGTCCAGCATAGGTCTTGGGGGTTCAGTTGGGCAATCAGGTCATCCCAAGATTCTGTAGCTCCTTCCTCAACACTCTCAATTGTCAATGCAACCACAAACAATCTACAGCAAAGATAAGCAATCAATTACTTGGATGATCACTTAACCATCCATAATCATTGCTAGTTTTTTCTGTAGGTAATAGTAAATATCCACACTCAGTATTTCAATGAGTTACAACCTTGCATATGATCGGCTCATATTGATAGATATCATTCATATACCAAGAATGTTATATATAGACAACCATTATAGCAGGGGTTAATTAAACAACTTATAATAATACCATTCCCCAGGCCACATACTGTACTTATTATGTTAGGAAGGGCCATATATGAGAACATTTGTGGTTCATACGATGGTGTGGTACCGGTATGATGGCTCTGTAGACAAACAATATAGCCATAGAACCTGTACCATGTCATCGTATGCACCACAAATATTCTTGAATATGGCCCAAAGACTCACCCAACCAGAGCCAGGAAGGTTGGTATCCTGCGTAGTCTCCTCAGGCGTCTCTCTATTACCATGTTTCCTCCAATGTTCCTCACACACCTGTGTTGTTAGTGCCACACCTGCGTTGTTAGTATCACACCCGTTTGTTAGTGCCACACCTGTCTTATCAGTGTTGCAGTGGTCTTGTCAGTGCCACACCTGTTTTATTGTTATCACACTCGTCTTCTTAGTGTCACTGAGATCTTGCTAGTACCACACCTGTCTTGTTAGTGACACAGAGGTCTTTGAGGCATTACATCCATTTATAAAATACCACACCTGCCTCAGTTAATACCACACTTTAATGTTGGGGCTAATGTCACAGCTGCCTCACCAGCACCAGACAACACCTGCATCTGGAACTTGATTACTGATATCTTCGTTGTTATTTCTGGAAAAAATAATTGTAAGTTAATTATCGATATTATCTGCATCCTTGATTTTCACACTTTGTCAACCGAAATCTCCCGTTTCTTTTCCCTTTTTATTATGGAGAATTTTATATTACGGTATGTGGAAATACGTAAAAAACATGAATATCATTTGTACCGGCTATGTATCTACTGTACTTTGAAATGAGAGTGCAGTTTTCCTAGCGGTTCCCAACTTTCCACTTCTGCGTGCAGTGTTGCCAAATACAGATTATAGGAATACTGTACTTCCATGATTTAGGCAAATTTTGTCCACACTTGTGAAATCATATGATGAATGTTCAATAAGTAGCCCAGTTGAGCAGGAAATTCAATAATTTTAAATTGGGAAAAATAATTTTTTGATCACCAGACGAAATAACCTGACACTACCTAACCTAACCTCGACTGATACTACCTTTGTGACCTAACTTAATGTCCTTCGTGACCTAACCTAGTGTCCTTTGGGACCTTTAAAAATAAAATGATCCTGTGGATAGGAGCTAAAAGTATCACCATTGGGTGGGTTAGGCGTATTGTACAAGACTGCCTGCTGGACCTTCCGTAATTTTGCCAAGGGATCTGGTAACACTGTCTGCCAGACCTCAGTTCATCCCTCTGTTACAGAAATGTTGTATCTTAAAATTGAAATATCTAACAAAGAATACATTTCCACAAGATAATCCCACCGAGTATTGATAAAGGTAACCGAACCCTAACGTTACCTAATTCAACAAACCTAACTAGTGGTTCGCCGGCGCAGATAATCACAATATTAGCTGTAATAAAACGTGAGCTTAGTCTGCATTTGGCTAAATCATAAAAAACAATAACAGGTCAATTCTATTCACTATGGCTCTTTGTGGACCACTCTTAACTTGTTTTACCTTTTCCTTCATATGTATCAGCAAAATAATAACACACACAACGCTTACATTCACTCATTCACAACCAGACACCAGTAAGGCCCAAGTAACAATAATAACACATACATAAAAATGATAAAATAATAATAATAAATAAATAATACCGTATAAATTCCACGCTTTCCTTGGCCCTTTGTTTACAGTCATTTCGGTCCCAGGAATTATCGGCTCATGATGGATGGAATAATCATGGAGGTATAATCTAAGAGGAGGCGGCATGAGCCGCTCGTCCTGTACACCCAAAGTGAAGCAAGGGGCGGAGCCTATTACCCTACCCCCCATTGACTCAAAACATTGCCTCGCCCGCCTTACTCCCATTATAATTATGGTCTTATTTTCTCATATATCCTATAATCATAGCCAGAAAGAGACTTGAATTTGTTCCATATATGATAACTACATAAAATTATCCAATTCTGTATATTACAAAAGTACTTAAACCCATTAAATATCGCTGTTTCCAGCTAGAGCATTACCTCTGCTCGCAAACTTTTCCTAGGAGTATGAATGAAAGAATGAATTGATTAATGAATGAATAGTTTATTTTATGCAAAATGTATAGTAAAAGAGAAGGTGATAGCTTACATACCAACCCACAAACCGTATTATAACGTTACAGAGAAATAACAACAAGTACAGATGACCACACGTGAATCTGGTATGCGAGATACTTGCGAGATACCTACAACAGGAAGGAAAGTGAGCAAAAGTTATAGTTTGTTGACAAGCAGATAGTAATAATATTTTACTGTCTGCCTGTCAACAAACTACATCTTTTTTCACTTAAATTTCCTTGCGTTGTAGCCACCTCAGTGTGCTGTGAAGATGTGTGATCTGCAGTGAAAATGTAGCCTACATAGTGTAATGAAGATGTGTATAATGTAGTGAAGATATGTAATAAGGTAGTGAAGATGTGGTGTGTTGTGATGATGTGTATAATTAAGGTAATGGAGATGTGTGTGTAGTGAAGAAGTGTATAGTGTACTGAAGATGTGAATAGGGTAGTGAAGATGTGTATATGGTAGGCCTACTGGAGATATGTGATGTGTAGTGAAGAGATGTGTAGTGTAACACCCAGAACTGTCATGTAATTGAGTTGACACTCAGGTGTGTTGTCTTGTATCAAACATATTTTACCACTTATAAGCCACATGGAATCTTACAATGATGTCTGCATGTTACTGCATACAGTGTGTCATCACTTCCTCAGTTTCAGTTCACTCTGATTTACACAGAAACATTAATTTTACTCATCAGTCCCAGGCAGTAATTTCACAATTATAAAAACTCTTTCCGCACATTGGCTTAACTTAGACTACGTTTTTTTTTTAACTTACACCTAAATTCTCAACAACCAAATAGTCTACATAGTAAACACAATTATAAATTAAATATCTTTAAAACATTATGAAATATGCTAAAACATTCATAATACAATCTCTCAACACTCGAGTTATCCTTCAGGCCAACCCTAACTTAGGCACAAATAGGTCCCCCCATGGAGCCAGTTTATCTTTTATAACCCTGTCAATGCTATATATACGTCAGGTTATACATTAATAGTTAATATCAGAACACTATAATAGTCTTGGCTTTACAGTTTTTGTGTGTACAGTATTAATATTCTACAGGACATGGGTACGTGTCGCGGTGTGCGAGGCAGGTGATGAAATTCACTTCGTTGATTTGTCAATTTCTGTCGTATATTTTTCTATATGACTTTCTTAACATACATATGAAATGTAGTAGAAAGACTCCTGTCTCTCTGGGTACAACCATATGCTGAACACGCCAGCATTATCTTAAAAAATGGCAAAGAATGTTGGTGAAATTGATGGTCCGACATGATCAGCTGTTCAATGTTTTGAGTCAATGGGGGGTAGGGAGGACAGCCGACCAATAGAAAACTGGCTTCACTTCTGTGACGTCATGCCGCCTCCTCTTAGATTATACCTCCATGGTCTGTCTACCTAGCGGCCAAAGCCTAAACTATCATATATACAAAAGGTTATTTTATTATCATTATTATTATTTTTCACCATTATTATTATTATTGCTATTTTTTCATAATTAATTAATTATTATGTAGTAGACACCAACAAGCACCTTATTACACTTCACCTACTAACCTCACCCGATTATAATATTAATGTTTTTTGTTGTTGTTGTAATAAATCGTATATCTCCTGATTTTTAGTCGAATCTCAGATTTTTTGATAAAATAATAGGAAATCTCCAGATTTCTAGATAATACCCAGAAAAATGGCTCGAAATCTCCAGCTGACGTACGATGTATCAGTAATTATCGCGGGGAAGATTTTACAAAATACATCATAACTCGGCCATCACTCCGTTAACCAACTTCCAAATTAAATCCGCTGGCGTTCACACGCAATCCTTCAGTTAGTTACCCCGGTTCCCGGGGTAACTAACTGAAGGATTGCGTGTGATCGCCAGCGGATTTAACAGGGAACCGGATTTAACCGGGAACCGGGGTAACTAACTGAAGGATTGCGTGTGATCGCCAGCGGATTTAACAGGGGAACAGTGTTGGCCGAGTTACACTGGTAATATCTTGCTAGCGTCAGCAGCCAGCGAGAATGACAACAAAACCTCCTGTGTCCCACCAATCTTGCCTACTTTACAATAGGTCCCCCCATGGAGCCAGTTTATCTTTTATAACCCTGTCAATGCTATATATACGTCAGGTTATACATTAATAGTTAATATCAGAACACTATAATAGCCTTGGCTTTGGCTTTTTCCTCTTAGATTATACCTCCATGGTCTGTCTACCTAGCGGCCAAAGCCTAAACTATCATATATACAAAAGGTTATTTTATTATCATTATTATTATTTTTCACCATTATTATTATTATTGCTATTTTTTCATAATTAATTAATTATTATGTAGTAGACACCAACAAGCACCTTATTACACTTCACCTACTAACCTCACCCGATTATAATATTAATGTTTTTTGTTGTTGTTGTAATAAATCGTATATCTCCTGATTTTTAGTCGAATCTCAGATTTTTTGATAAAATAATAGGAAATCTCCAGATTTCTAGATAATACCCAGAAAAATGGCTCGAAATCTCCAGCTGACGTACGATGTATCAGTAATTATCGCGGGGAAGATTTTACAAAATACATCATAACTCGGCCATCACTCCGTTAACCAACTTCCAAATTAAATCCGCTGGCGTTCACACGCAATCCTTCAGTTAGTTACCCCGGGAACCGGGGTAACTAACTGAAGGATTGCGTGTGATCGCCAGCGGATTTAACAGGGAACCGGATTTAACCGGGAACCGGGGTAACTAACTGAAGGATTGCGTGTGATCGCCAGCGGATTTAACAGGGGAACAGTGTTGGCCGAGTTACACTGGTAATATCTTGCTAGCGTCAGCAGCCAGCGAGAATGACAACAAAACCTCCTGTGTCCCACCAATCTTGCCTACTTTACAATAGGTCCCCCCATGGAGCCAGTTTATCTTTTATAACCCTGTCAATGCTATATATACGTCAGGTTATACATTAATAGTTAATATCAGAACACTATAATAGCCTTGGCTTTACAGTTTTTGTGTGTACAGTATTAATATTCTACAGGACATGGGTACGTGTCGCGGTGTGCGAGGCAGGTGATGAAATTCACTTCGTTGATTTGTCAATTTCTGTCGTATATTTTTCTATATGACTTTCTTAACATACATATGAAATGTAGTAGAAAGACTCCTGTCTCTCTGGGTACAACCATATGCTGAACACGCCAGCATTATCTTAAAAAATGGCAAAGAATGTTGGTGAAATTGATGGTCCGACATGATCAGCTGTTCAATGTTCAATGTTTGAGGGAGGACAGCCGACCAATAGAAAACTGGCTTCACTTCTGTGACGTCATGCCGCCTCCTCTTAGATTATACCTCCATGGGAATAATGTGCTTTTCACATTAAAATCAATCAATGTATATTAAAAATTGCAACCTTTCCAAACTTTCAAAAACGCTCATTTTTTCAATCATTTTTTTCAATTTTTAACGATTCCAAGATAAAATGTTTCATCTTCACTATTCCCCAGTATATTTTGTATATTTTGCCAACAGACAAACTATTCTTCATAATATAATAACCACACGGGTGTCTCTAAAATAATTAACAGCAGTGAGAATAGATCATGTCACACTAAATAATAATGATGATAAAATAATGATCCGAAGTGAAGTCTTGAACACGAAAAGTCTGAAGTCACGAATCCTCCACTTACTTATTACCAACCAACACCATGGCTTCCTTACCTAAACGTATCACCAAAAGTTCCATAAAAAGTTTCCTTGACAGCTTCGATAATGTCTTGACGGATTGTGATGGTATGTTTAATTGTCGTGGATGTCATTGTGCTTATTAGTGTGTTCATTGTAATAGTGACAGTTGTTTACAATCATAGTAATTAAGGAATATATACCGGCTTGACAGTTACGTGAAGGTCATTTGGGTTGCGAGGTAAAGGGGGAAAATCTGGAGCAAATTATTCCTCCAAACTATTCCAAGCAACAGGACACCATTCTATTTGTCCATCTGGTCCTGTTCCTGGCATACTTTGGAGGAATCAAGGCACTCCAATACCAAAAGTATACTACAACTACACCCTTAACGTTAAGTTATGTAAACTTTTCTGATAATGGAAACTCCTCTGAATTTTTTTATATATACATGTAGCGTCTGAATTAAGGATATAACATCTTGTGGCTTGATATAAATATATTGTTAAATTTACAGAAGTACTGTGTTCACTATATTGTATATTTTAGTATCATTACCCACTATTTTGAACCATTCTAACACACTTTTCATCCATGGTGTTTATCTTGGAGATATACCCTGTTTTCTAACTAGTTATGCCCCGTTTTACAAACATAATTTGGAAATTAGTCCAACCTAACCTAACTTAACCTAGACCACAACAGACTACCGGGACCTAACTTGGGCAAACTACCGGGATATAACCGGTGTAAACAATCATAAAGTGACTGGGGCAAATTCCCGGGACCTAGCCGGATGTGGTAACATTGCGCAGGCCTAGCCAAGAATGCTGTACTTCTGTAATAATACCAATATATTTTATATGAAGTGACTAAATAATGATATTGGTGTATAATTAATGATATAATAGATAATGTAGAAGTGACGTGTGCATGACATGTTGACAACCCTGTTATACAAATAAGGAACTACTGTACTGTCCGATATATTGTAATTTTTATGAAGGTCCCAAAGTACATTAACCACTTACTATCACAGTGAAAGATTGAGTGAATAGCACAAGTTTTACTATTATAGCTACAAAATAAATAAATAATAAATACTGTACTGTACGGTACTGTATATTTTAGTGCCTTGTCAGAAACCTATGAATCTTTCTCTCTCATAAATACTTTAATATTACAGTAAATTGTGATGTTTAATGTAATTATATTTCAGGAGTATTGTGGGCAGGTGATGACGTGATAGGGAAGGCCAACACAACGCTGAACCACCTACAGAAACTAGGCAAGAAGGTGTTTCTTGTGACAAACAATTCCACTAAGTCTCGGGAAGATTATGTGCTCAAATGTGAGAAGTTGGGCTTTGAAATTCCTAGCAAGGTGGGTATTGGTATAGCTCAACTGCACAAGTTAGACCAATTTTCTTTGCTTTTTTTTTTTTTAGAATAATACGGTAGATGAAATTGTAATTAATCACTTGTTGCTTAATATCGATGTGTTACCTCACCTTCAGTTAGAAGGTAATGAGTCTGTTACACAAAGAAATTTAATCAATACTGGTTTCATACATATAGTACTATCACTGGTATGTGAAAGTGTGTCACCAAGAACAGACTAACAGTAAAAATTAGAGAAATCTAATTCACACATGACATGAGATTGAAAGCTATAGATCATTACATTAATAGAAACCTATAGTGGATGAATAGGACCAGCATCAGTGGAAAAATAGTAAGGGCTGGAATAGCTTATTTCTGTGAAAAGAGACTAAAAAGGCATATGGAATCAAGGGGTTAGGTTTAAATCAGGAGTTGCTTTGAATGAGCCAACAAGCTTACTTCACATTTTTCAATTCCTTTATACTTACGGATTGCATTTATTTCAGGAACACATAGTGTCCTCAGGATATGTGTTGGCAGAGTACCTGAGGCAGCAGAACTTTAAGAAGAAGGTGTATGTTGTGGGCACTCAAGGGATGTGCAAGGAGCTAGAAAATGTGGGAGTTTCATGCTTTCATGTTGGGGTAAGCAAAACTATGGCCAGTACTGTCACCTAATGTACGGTAGCCACTCTAGTTGTCCAGGAAGGAGTACATTTTTAATGTTTGTGTAAGAAGTGTTATGGTGGTGAAACAGGAGATCAAAATGAATGTGGGTGAATGAAATGGTAAGAAAATAATGGCAATATGTATGTTATTTAAATGAATAGGTGAAATAATTGTAACAGAATTGTATGGTAAATATCAATAAGATAATAGTGACCTGAATTGGCAATAGAATGATATCGTGTAACATCTTGGTGTTTTCCACAGGAGGAACAGACGGTAGGAAACATACTGAACATGATAGGAGATGTTAAACTGGATCCTGAGGTTGGTGCAGTGGCTGTGGGATTTGATCCACACTTCTGCTTCCCCAAGATCATGAGGGCGGGATCATACCTCAACAATCCTGAATGTCTCTTCCTGGCTACTAACACTGATGAGCGGTTCCCAGTTTCAAACGGCCCACTTGTCTTTCCGGGTGAGAATTGATTGCAAGTATGTGGGGAGCTGGTGATATAATTGTAGATTCCAAGACAATGACTAGCATCTTTAGTGTAATGTCTCGTTGCTTGGATCATAAAAACAGTTTATTTGAATAAGCTATGGTATTTCCTGGCAGCCATAGTGCATTTTCAAATTATGTTAATGAAGTGGCCATATTACTATCAAAATGTTTTGTCAGTATTAGGCATACACTAACTTAGCTGTCTAATTATTTTTATGGCTTAATGAAAAAATATTTAGTTACATACATCATCTGCAACTGTGGCAGGAACGGGGTGTCTGGTTCGGTGTGTGGAGACAGTAGCAGAGCGGCCTCCAGTTATCATGGGCAAACCTTCTCCCAAAATGTTTTCTGTCATCAGCGAGAAAAACAACCTCCAGCCTTCACGCACCCTCATGATTGGTGACAGGTACGAGAATAGTGTGCTGTAACTGCTTGCCTTGATATGGTGTGAAATTACTTCTGATTTGCTAAGGTAAAAAGTAGTTGAGAGATTAGTATAATATAAAAGTAAGATAGCAGCACATTTAAGGCTACAGATTTATACAGAGGATGTCAAGAAGTATTTTACCACTTGCTGGTGACACTTTGTTTCATATGATGACAGAAGCAACACTGACATATTGTTTGGGAAGAACTGTGGGCTGCACACCCTAGTCGTGCTAAGTGGTGTCACCTCAATGTCTGACCTGGAGAAATGGGCTGCCAGCACGGACACGGAGAAGCACCGACTCCTTGCTGACTACTACCTTGAAGAAATTGGTGATCTGTTATCACTCCTTAATGCTGACAAAGCTGAGTAAACACAGGTGGGTTGAAAGTTTCGGAGTGTTGTAAATCACCAATACCACGTTCATTGATGCATATTTATTTCGGTACTTGGAAAGCTTTAAGTATTGAGTCATAATTCATGAACTTTTGATACAGAAATTGGTTGTCAAATTACAATACAAGCTTTCTTTTACATTGCTAAAAGAAAGCATTAATTTACACTGTATATACTGATAAATGTGCTGTGTTATTTTATGCATACCTAATCATCTTTTCTATGGTAGTAATTTGTTCACTTGCTTTTCAGTCAATTAATCATTGGCTGATATCCATATTTCTCAACAATATAGGGTACTTGAAGGAAGAAGTGGAATGGGTAAGCTGAAGGATTTCCAATAAGATTTTCTTACTCCAAAGAAGTAGTGTGCAGTCCATTTACATAGGTAGGTCAGGGTTGTATGTAATGAAGGCATAGGGTAGTTGATGGTCATGAATGGTATGATGTCTCCAAGAACAATAAGTAACACATTTATACCGGACATTTTGATCACTTTGCCCTTGTGTTTTCATGCAATAACTATCTCGCTGCATGCTTGTCAGACCAGTAGTATTGGTTGGTATCTCTGATACCTTGCTCCTATCATGAGAGACATAGCAGAATACAATATGGTAGTCTTCAGTCATATGTATAGTAGTTCTGTATTATAGTACCGTACAAGTTTCAGGTAAGTAACAAGCAAATATATTATATATTCTTAAATTATTTTTAGTACAGAGTATTATTGTACATAATTCATTAATCAATATACAGTATATATATATCAGTAGATTCCATCTGACTAGTGATAAACAACTCTTAAGCTGTGGGTGTTGAGCAGTGACCAATCATAGTTAGCCATATAATACTGACTATACATTTACCATACCTGAAAAACTACAGTAGCAAAATATCTTTGTTGTATCTCGCAATACTCCTACTCATTAATATTGTTTTATTTTTATTTTGGTTGTGTTCCTTTCAGTCTTTTTTTTATTTCTTTCCTTATTTCCTTAGAAGAGTAGTTTTGATATATTAATTTTTTAGTGTAGAGGAAATGTTTATAGTTTGGTGCTTTAGTTCCTTATAAGGGTAGTGTTTGACAGATATTTTATTTTAATATTATTGTTGCATGGTTAACAGTCAATAACATGGTTGATGTATGATAGTTTGCATACAGTACAGTATTTCTGTACCTGTATTGTATAGTGTACTAATGCACTGTATAGCATTACAGTCATCCCTCCGCTATCGCGGGTTCCACTTTCGCGTTTCGTAACTATCGCGCATGTGTGAAAAGTTCACCTTCATCCGCTATAGCGCATCCGTATGCGGACTATCGCGCACGTAACATTCAAATTTGGCGGTGCGATTGGCCAAGCACGCTCGACTGACAGCCACGTTTACCATGACATGGTGTTACAGCAGTAAAGATGAAGACTGTGTGGGTTTATAACTAGCCCTGCTTATCAACCCTATCTTTATTTAACACAAGAGTTAACTAGTGATACAATGTGTGGAGATAAAGCTTTTTCATCTGTGCCTAATTACACCTCGGTCTGGTATAGAATGTACAATATGTCGATATAAGACGTCGTTCCTATAGGGATGTATATTACAATTCGTATTAAGCATATTAAATGCATATAACAATTTGTATGAAGACGATTCATGACTGAAATGAGTCGTCGGCATCGATGGCATGCGTGGTGGTAGTGGAGGTGGTAGGGGGGAAGGGGGGAGATAGCGTGATATCGTTTGTTTACATTTTATTAATCATACGTTATTAGTGTTTCCTTCTTTTTCTGTCTTAGAAATACCGAAATAACTTCCTTTTTTATATGGAAGGATATGGCTTTCCATTTTGTAAATGCACCACCTGGCATGACTGAGTGTTGAAGCCAGTGTTTAACTCGTAATTACTAAACACGAGAGTCACACACACGGTGACAAGGCAGGCTAGGCCTATATTCCCATGACCTTGGGCTAGGGGGAATGGAGAGACTGAGGGTAGGGGGGGGGGAAGGAGTGCGGGAGAAGTGGTGGCAACACACACACTTCACAGACGAGTGATATAATTTCCTAACATGTTCATTATCATTTCGCTCGTTTTGTATACAAACTCATTGGATATGCTTCACTTATTTTCGCCACCCATTTTATATGGATGCAATCGTTTTGAAAATAATTTTAAGTTAATATTTTGGTAGCTAATTCTGCAGTCAGTGAGACACCCTACTCTGGCACGTGCTCTCGGAATCAGACGCCCGACTCTCCATATGTGAACACGTTTTGTTATGTTTAATGAATTGCCATCGTGTTTGAGGTCTCATAGTAAAAAAAAAAAAAAACGTCACTTTCGAGAGACATAAGAACCTATCCCAATTTTCATCATTAATCTTTAGTCTCTAAGGTGAGTGAGGCATATCCATTTACGCACCACCTAACCACAACACTCAACACGCTTACTGTACTTGTGGCGTCCACTGTATTAGGTTAAAAATGTAATTTTCTTACTAATCTACTTTAGTTTTCATTATATGCAAAGAAATATTAGTAAACAAAAGCATGTTTAGGGAGGAAAAATCTTGAAATATGAGGGACTGGGAACCAATTTCAATTATTCCCATTAGTTATTAAATTCCGCTATCGCGAATTCCGCTATCACGTGCTACTTACGGTACCAATTACTCGCGATAGCGGAGGGATGACTGTATAGTTCTCAGCATCTAGCTATGTGATTGATTTTACTCATATATATGGTAGTAACTGGCATCCATTAGTGGGAATCATTAGATTACGTATCAAAAGTTTCTGCATGCTGTACTTAAGTGTTGGAAAAGTGTACAGTTACCTCCAAACTGATACATTACAATATAAGCTAATTAATTAAAAGTGTATAGTATATAAAATTAGTGTTTCTTCAAATGTCTGTGAAACCTCGGAAATAATTAAACATTTTAAAGGCTTGATGTAGCTCATCTTATTATCTACTAACCCACCTGTAGAATCAATATCCAGAGTAGGCTTATAATAACTACTGTACCATACCTGAATACTGGTTGAGGTATATTACACATTAGCCACTGTATCAGGAATTTCAATATCCAGCTGTATGACAATATGAATCATTATGTAATGTAGCAGTGGTATTACAGTGCCTCTAATGCTGTATCAACCCGTATCATGTGACTCTTAAATGTTAGTTCGGAAACTACATATTTGGTAGTGCAGTAGTATAGGTTCATCTTTGTTAGGTATGATAAGCAAAGAAAGTACTGTATAGTAATGAGAATGATAAAGATCTACTTGTACCCTACATATTTATATGTTACATTATACAGTACTTGTACAGTTTGTGTTTTTACTGAAATCTCATTACAGTAAAAGCAACTGAGGATAAAACTTATTGTTTGGTAAGTGAATGGGCAATGAGGTGATGATATATAGCTGATGGTTTATGTCGACAGCTATTTTCAGTAGGTTTAACTGATTGGCAGATGTCCAATTTCTGACTCTTTGGTAGTGAGCATGAACCAAGCTTGGTTATTTTATATAAATTATATTGTGAAAATTTGTAATCAGCTAGAGAATAAATGGACATTAATTGAACCTGCCTCACCAGATGAAAGCTATTTGTGGATCTGAGCACTTGAGGTACAGAACTGTTTAAATCACAGATGAAAAGGCAGAGTCATTTTCATAATGCAACTCAAGAGTTTGCACTTGTTTTCATTCTTCTATTTCTAATACTGCCAAATAGTTTCATTGTACTTTAAGAATAGTAATATTCATATTCCTGAAGTTTTTATTTTAAAACATTCAGTTATTAGTCCTTTCCATGAATAACATTTATGGATGGAATTTTAGTTATCTACTGAATTTTATATGTATGTATCCAGTATGAAAGGTTCATTTCCGACATAACTGTGCTGGTCTCCATCGACTTCTCATTCTTCATTCGCCATATTATCTTCCAAATGACGACCTGGTTTTGTATTCACTCTAACTACATCTATCATCAGTTCATTAACCACAGGCACTGACTAATACAGCTATGGATTCTGTCCACATAAAGGTTGGATCTTTGGTCATGGTGTTCATATTGTAAGATTGTTTGGAGCTATTTTCTTTCCCTAGCTTTTCAAAGCATTTTGTCATTCAGCATATTTAAGAATTTGTATTTCAACCAGAACATCCACAACGGCACAATATTTTGGCAAATTTTTGTTCTATGGAAGGAGAGAGTTTGATTAAATGGTTGTATGAGAGTGTGAGAGGAAAGGGAGACCAAGGATGAGATGGAGGGGTTAGGGGCGTGTGATGAGTTGTGATAGGGTGGCTCGGGAGGCGTTTTGTCGGGATTCGTCACTAGGCAATAGATAGATGTATTTTCTCTCTAGTGTTGGTGAGGCTGCATAGCAAACAACAAAACTGTTTATAGCATTGTTGAGAAGACTATTGGATGGAGTGCCAGGATGAGTAGGAGGAAAAGAGATGGGATAATTGTGGATGAGGCTGCCGGTGGTGTGCTGGGAGGATAGACGTGGTTGCAGGCTTGGCTGGTGCAACAACTACTGCAAACCTCACGTCCAGTCTTTTGGTTGAGGGGCAGGCAGCCAGGCCGACACACACTGGCACACCCACGACGCATGTAGAGTAGTATGCCCCGGACCTCTGTTCTCTCAGTCTGTAAACACAAACCACCATAATTTTGCAGGAATGGGAGTGAAGTCAAACATAAGGTTATTTACTCATAGTTGCATCTCATTAAATGGCATTATTTAACTGAAACTTTGCCCATGAGGTAGTATCACAGCTAAGAAACATGTACACTGAGAGGATAGGGATAATGCCTTCCTATTATAACTTAGATATGAGGCTTGGAATTAATATGGCTTGGTTTTTATTATATTGATATCAATTTTTATATAATTTCTGGTAACTCATACTAAGCATGATTGAATACAAAAATATTTGTTAGCATCAGTAACAATGTATATTTAGTGTCCATTCTTTTGTTGTTTTAAGGTGCAGTTCCAGTTACTTTTGAAAGAACTATTATTGTTATATCCTGTTTAGTACAGAAGAAAAATGTTGGAGTATTCGTACTATCCTTTGTATATTGACAATGGCAGTGACTCACCTCACAGTATGTGTCATTGATGCCACATGTTACTAGGAAGTTGATGCTAACATTAAGGCCATTATGGCGACCCAGGCAGGGATGTTCCCCTTGGTAAGGACCGAGGCGAAAGTCCAGCCAACACTCGTAACAAGTAAGGTTACCAGGCTGGAATAGCAGTGATGGGTCGAAGAAACCAAAGCCTCTGTTTCCTTGTCCAGAATTCTTCCCAGGATGGGTACTAAGGTTGTGCCACCAATTGTATGGATAAAATGGATTATTCCAAATTCCAGGGTATGGGTATCCTTGGTTGTCACTCTGATTTTGTGGTAATTGGTTGCCTTGACCCTCTGGTGATGATGGATAACCTCCCTGATTATTGCCCCAAGGGTATGGGTATTCCTGTGATGAATTGAACTGTCCATTCCATGTTTCTGGTGGTGACTGTGGGTTCTGTCCCCAGCCCCATGGAGGAAGTGCACTAGGATCACCCCCTTGTCCACCCTCCTGTGCTGGATATCCTTCTGATTGCTTACTGATGTCTGGAACTATTGGTTGTCTCTCATCATTACCTCGTACTCGTGATGGTTGGACCTGAACACCTGGTGGTCTTAGAGTTGTACTAGGAGTCTCCAGTGGTTGTCTATTGGTGTTGCTTTGGACCTGCTGGGCTGCTAACTGGTATGTTGATTCTGTAAGTGTTTCTGGGTCGTTGGAGTCAGTGTTGGTGCTGGTGCTCCGATGGTCTGTATGTGAAGGAATTGATGGTACTGTGGGGAAGAAACTTTGGGTTAGTATTTCATGAATTCATATAATTGTATTTAGTCAACACTTGGGCTCGTGGTTTAAGTATAAGTTATCGGAGTGCTTGACACCAATATTCAGTTGGAAATACTCCTTTGTTGCCGAGAAAGTACTGCCGGACTGACAGACAAACAGATTGTACAATTCATATGTAAGCATATCGTCATCGAGCGCTAAAAGGGGCTACGCCTGTCCTAACATATCACTTGGACTTGGTTAGGGAAAAATTATACGCTAGTCGACAGCAGTTATTTAAGCTGTAAACATGTCATGGGGGTGGGGGGGGTGGCCTTGCGTGATACCATGCCGTGATAACTGTGAGCTTGACACGTGTAGTACAGATAGGAGGGTTCTGCTGCAGTATAATGGATTCTCTTTAAAGACATTTTTTTCGTGCGAGTTTTTTTTTTCGTAGAGTATAAGGTCATACTGCTGTACTTTTGTAGATTAACAGGCACGTGAGGTGTTATTTATTGTCGTGTGATACTGTTTGCATGTCGGTTTGCTTGCATTTTTTTTTTTTGTTGGCAGAATAACTCCAGAAAAATAAACTATGTCGTTGTGTGCCAGTTTAGTTAGTGTCGTGTGTGTGTTGGGTGGGGAGGGGATGACCTGGACCTTGGTACAATAATAATCCCTGTTATATTCTTCTGTAATACCGATGGGCATGGGTGACAAAGGTTAGACACAAAGCATTTATGTTGGTGATTGTGCATGGAGGGAATGTCGTTTGGCGTCACCTTAACTGCAGAGAGAGAGAGAGAGAGAGGTGCCACAACCCCAGCCATCACGCCACCAGCACTCTGCTACTAGCGGCACCATGCACCACCTCCCTCCCTCCCTCCCTCCCACACCACCAGTAATTTTAACCCACAACCCTTCAATCCCGTGAAATAATGCCACTCGTCCTGGTCTGTTTACAACGCTGTGGTCGGGATCGTTCTGGCTGGGGACCACATGATATTTTAAACTATGTACACTCGACAACAAAAGTACGGTACTGTCGCCTCCTCTGCCCTTCTTTTCTGAAAGTTAATGTAAAGAATAATCATCTAACAATCATAATTATTCACCATGGAAAATTTCAATATCCATCGGGAAAATAACACAGCTTTCGGCGACATGTAGTGGTCATGACTTGGCAAATAAGAGGACAACACTAATGTCAAAAGTGTTGGTGGAAGGAGTGATGGTTGCCTTTCATAATGGTTCAAACAGCAGTGCAGCAGGAGGGTTGCTATGCTTGGTTATAGTTTCTTCGTCTCGGCAGGCCTTTCGATTATACCCTGTTAGTGCAATGGTTGTGATATTAACTCCCATTCAATTTGATTTGCTTCGATACTCGCCATTGCACACAAACCTTGTGGAGGGGGATGGAACTCTCTTGTAAGTTGTAACCCCAGTGAGTTGAATGAGTGGGCGAAATTAACTTCATGTTTTCCTATACCTTCCGTGAAAATATTTACCTTGAGAGGGCTATATATTATGGAAAAATTGGATGTTACCGATTCCTCCAATTCATGCCACAAAACAGCCTTCCTCAGTAATATGCTGTTGTGTGGCCTAATGTGGAGGAATCAATCGCCCCCCCCCCCCAACTAAATCATACCCCTCCCTCCCCCTTAATAAGACGTGAGCCTGGGAGCCCAAATGATGAAGGATCGAACACTTCCTGGCAAAGGCGTGTGACGAGAATATGACCCCATAGGGAGGAAGGGTCGTAAATAGCAGGAATAAGATGGTCTATTGGTGGGTGGCGTGACGTGTAGTGATGAGGCTTGGGCTACACACACACACACACACTTTCTCTCACACACTTTTTCTCTGACACACTCTCACACACACTTTCACACACACACACACACTTTCACACACACACACTCTCTCTCTCTCACACACACACACACTCTCTCTCTTTCTCTCTCTCTCTCTCTCACACACACACACACACACACAAAAGCGCCATACCATCACATAAAACTGAAGGGGTGATGTCGTTTCCTGTGAGAGAAACTGGGTTGGTTCTTAGAAGTGTCTGCTGCATTCGTTTTGTCATAATAATAAAACCGATTGTGTAACAGCTGGTCTGTCCGTTTGTATATATGTCGGCAAATTTGCTTGGGAAAGGCTGGATGACTTAGAACAGCCTATTTACACACACACACACACACAAACACGAAAATAAAGTTATATATAAGCACTCACATACACATAATTTATAAAGGACAAACACACACACACAGATAGACAAGCACGTAAATAAACTGATGAAATATAAACACACACACACACACATACAGCGATACACACACATACAGAAATACATACACATACAGCAATACACACACATACAGCAATACACACACACACACACAATATATATAAATCCATGTATACAAGAAGTGTTTCGAGGTGATTCATGATGGTGTTGCTCATATAGTTTGCAGTCAGTTTGTGTTTGTGTTGATCATTATTATTACTGCTAGTCATATTGACATTCTCACCACGGGGACTCACTCACTCGTCTCCATTTTTTTTTTTTTTTTTTTTTTTTTTTTTTTTTTTTTTTTTTATCGTAAGTGTAAAATCCTCTGTCACGTAAGTTCATGATAAGTTTTGATAACCATTTTTGTGTTTGCTATGCTTCTTGGCGTAAATAACAAAAAAATAAAAACTAATTGTACGTGTTTGCTTACGTGTGTGTGTGTGTATATTAACTTTATTTACGTGCTTGCTTTTGTGTGTGTGTGTGTGTGTATGTATATATGTATGTATCATCTATATATGTGTGTGTGTGAGTGCTTATATATTAGCTTATTTACATGCTTCCCTATCTGTGTGTGTGCAAATTAACCCAAGGTCGTAATGGCCAGCCACCTCGCGTGTCACCTGTGCGAAACCCCACCACCAGAGGTCACTAACTCTACTGCACAAAAATAATATTATATAGATTATACAAGTACCCGGCGAGAGGAGAGAAAGGAGATTTTGTCAATTTTTATATTAATTTTTCTTTTCATTTATTTTTTTCTGGGATTTATGTTTTCTTTTACCGAGTACGATTTTCTTTCTGGAAATTTTATTGATTATGTGAAAGTTTCTACTGTGATGATTATTATTATTATTATTATTATTATTATTATTATTATTATTATTATTTTCGATTTAAAAACAATTAATTTATGGCATTTTTTATACTTTTTTTTTAAATTGATTGTCCTTGTGTAGCAACATAATCAAATCTATAAATAAATAATTATATGCAGAAAATAAATCACATACGTAAGTTGATGAGCAATTATTCTCACCTTGCGTAGGAGTAGCAGCCGGGGTCAAGGTCACCATTACCACCGTCACCAGTAAGGTCACATCATTCACCATCATCATCATCATCATCATCATTATCCTCGTGATACACAGGGGAAAAACGGTATTGTTGTTTTTAATTTTGTGTGGTTGCTATTGTTTTTATTGTTTTTATATTTGTTGTTATTTTTGTTATTGTTGTTATTGCTGTTGCGTTCATGTTACGTTCCTTCTTCTGTTACAGCGTTACGTGTTTTGATCTGTGGTACATTCTCACGTTCTTGTTTGTTTGTTTGTGGTACTGTACATTCTCACGTTCTTGTTTGTTTGTTTGTTTGTTTGTGGTCGTGTTACGTTATTATCTATTTTATATCGGTACGTTCTTTTCCACATAAGTAATATATATGTTACTAAATATTAAATCGTTACGTTCAGTATTAATTTATAGTGTTACGTTCTTACTTGATATATTATAATTATGGGTTCCTTCTTTTCCACACAAGTCATTATATTTTGGGCTATTTTATTATAATGTTCACTATCTTACCAAAGTTGTCATTATATTTTTGTTATTAGTTTTTTTTTTTTTACTACAACGTTCAAGTTTATGAATAACACCACGTTATTAATGAGTTACGTTATTTCCCATACAACAACGTTACGGTACATTTCTCCGAGGACTATAATTATAATAAGATTTATTTTCACAACACTGGGAAAAATGGTTTGTAATTTACGTTTCTCTGTGTAGTTATATATATGCTTATCGAACGTTGCTGCCACCATAACGTTTTGGAGTTTTAGCAGACGTTTGTATATAAAATTTTTACTGTGTGGCTGTTGGTCACTTGTCATGGTTTGGTAATGGTTTGTGTCACAGTCTGGTATCACTCACTCACTCACTCATGTTACTGTGAAGGAAGGCAAGGTTAGAAGAGTGGATAAGAGTGAGGTTGAGAATGGTGTGTACTGTGTGTGTGTGTGAGAGAGAGAGTTGGGAGTGTTGGTGAGTGAGAGTGAATAAGAGTGAGGTTGAGAATGGGGTGTACTGTGTGTGTGTGTGTGTTTCTGAGTTGGAAGTGTAGGAGAGAGTGATTAAGTGAGGTTCAACATTGATGAAGTGAGAGTAGTGAGGAGTGGCAGTGAAGGTATATAGTAAGGTGTGAGAAGGAGAGTTGGTGGTGTGTGAGTAGTAGTGAGGAGAGAGAGAGAGGGAGGAGGAGGGATGTGGAGTGGGAATAAGAGTTGTAGGTGGAGTGGGGTAAAGGTTCTCACTCCACGGCTGACCACTGCACACTGTCCCTCCCCTGTCCTGTCCTGTCCTGCCTTGCCCTGCCTTGCCTCTCCTCCATTCAATATGTTTACTGTCCCTCTCACTCACCACCAAGCACTCTACACCTCTGCTACCCTCTCCCATGCACCTTCCTCCCTCTCCCTTACGTAGACTTCCTCACACTTTCCCTTTCCTTTACTTCACTTTTGTATTTCCTTTATTCACCCTCTTTTCTCTTGCTCTCCTGTTCCCTCCTCCTCTCTCCTTCCTCGCACTTTCCCTTTCCTTTACCACACTTTTGTATTTCCTTTATTCACCCTCTTTTTCCCTCCTCCTCTCTCCTTCCTCACACTTTCCCTTTCCTTTACGTCACTTTTGTATTTCTTTTATTCACCCTATTTTTCCCTTTCCACTCCTGTTCTCCTCCTCCTCTTTCGTTGAATAATATCATACCATTTCGTTCTCTCCTCCCTTCCTCGTCTTCCCCCCAAACCTTTCCCATCCCATTGTTTTTCTATTGTTCTCTCCCCTCCCTATCATTCATCCCTTTCCTCGCCCCTCCCCCCACCTTATCCATCAAACTCCTTTCTTTATTGTATTCCCAGTGAGCAAGGAAATGATCAAGTAGAAAATATTGTCAGTAAGAAAAAGAGTAAAATAATAATTGAGGTTTATTTTGGTGTCACTGGGGATGATGCAGTGGAAAGGGTTGACGAAAAGTGTCATAGAAGTTAAAAAGGTATAATGCTTTTCTCTCTCTCTCTCTCTCTCTCTCTCTCTCTCTCTCTCTCTCTCTCTCTCTCTCTCTCTCTCTCTCCTCATATATTTTCCTCCTAATATTTATCACTTTCTCTCGCTTTCAATCATTCACTTGATCTCCCCTCTCCTTCTCTTTATGTTCTTACCTTATACCCTTCCTTCCCTTATCATTCTCTTCGTTTGTCACTTATCATCCTCCTCCCCCTCTCCTTTCCTCTTACCTTTACCTAAACTACCTCTCCTTCACCTGCCTCCCAACCCTCTCCCCCCCCCCACCATATTTCTTCCAACCCTCCCCCTTCCTTCCATCCTTCAAGTAAATAATTGCTTCGACCCTGAACTGACACGAATAGACTCCCCCTCATTTTACCCCCTCCCTCCCCCCTCACCCATTTTCTTTTACCCCCTCCTCACCCCTCACCCATTTTCTTTTACCCCCTCCTCACCCCTCACCCATTTTTTTTTACCCCTTCCCTCACTCACTAACTCATATTTAATCTCCCTAAGTCATTCTCATTATGAACTCACTCCCACCACACTTTAACACTCATTTTCTTATTATTTCTTTTCGTCATGTCGTTCTTTACTCACACTCGTCTATTCATTCTCTTCCTGTTTTACTCCATCACTCATTCTCTCATCACGTGACACCCCTACACTCCTCACCTCATCTATATATTCTTCTGGACACACCCACGCATGTAGTGAGTAGTGAGTGACCTTGCCTACCTCACACCCTGTCTGCCTGTCTGTCTATCTATACCTCACACCCTGTCTCATTTATATCCTCAACTTTACCCCCTTTCGTCCACTCTCTGCCTCTTCTCAATTTTACGTCCCTCATTTTTTCCCACTTTTTTTTTACCTTTCTCTCTCCTCCACTCTTCCCTCCCTCATTCCATCACTCCTTCCTCCTTCCCTTCATGACATCCTTCTCTCATTGTTGCCATTCTGTCATATTCATTATTATTATTATTATTAGTATTATTGTTTTTTATTAGTAGTAGTAGTATTGTTTTTGTTTTTACTATTATTATTGTCTTCCTGTCTTCCATTGTTCCTCCTCGTCTGCATATACTAATCACTCCACACTTCATTCTTACACTGCCTTCTTCTCTACTACTTCCTTTCCCACAATCACACTCTCTCCATCCCTCCTCGTTCCTCCCCTCCCCCTCTCTCTCCACACCCCTCCCCACACCCCTCCTTTCCCTGCCCCTATCTTCCTTTTTCTCTCCAATGCAACACCTCCCTTCTTCCTGTACCTCCCTCCCCCTCACCACACTCAGACCCCCTCCCTTTCACAACACAACACTCTGATCCCCTCCCCTTCACAACACTCTGACCCCCTACCCCTTCACAACACTCTGACCCCCTCCCTCTCACTACACACTGACCCCCTCCCCTTCACAACACTCTGACCCCCTCCCCTTCACAACACTCAGACCCCCTCCCACTCCCTCCCATCACCAGACCCCCTCCCCTCCATCACCAGACCTCCTGGGAGTGCTACATGTGTTACTTTATGACAAAACATATTGACTCCTGCTTCATACTGGGTTGGGGTTGGAGGGAGGGGGTCCTTTCCTTCTCGTATGGTGTGTGTGTGTGTGTGTATGTATATAATTGTATGTAGAGGAGTGTGGATACTTGTATGTATGTATGTATCATATGTGTATCGTGTGTACCTGTTTATGTATGTATATAATTGTATGTAGAGGAGTGTGGATACTTGTATGAATATATGTATGTATGTATGTATGTATGTAGAGTATGCATGAATGATGAATTATGTTTATGTTTGTATGTATGAATGCTCGTATGCCATGTATAAAATAGTAAGCCTTCTAAAGTATTATATTTTCTCTTACACAAGTTGATAAAATAATAACACCTACTAGTGAGGCGGTAACTAAATACGAAATAATGCACTTATAATTATGTACTAAAGCTAGATAAAGAACTTAAAAAAAAACAATAAATATAATAATAATAATAATATCACCCATAATTGGTTTGGATTTAAAGAACTTGAAAAAATAATAATAAAATCACCCATGACTAGTTTGGTTTTTAAAAAATTGAAAAACAAAAAAATATATAATATCACCCATAATAATTGGTTTGGTTTTAATTAATAGCCATTCTAGCCATGTATACCCTTGCCAAACCTACTGTATTATAAATTTATTACTATGGTCATATTCTAGCAAAGTTTTCCGCCGATAAGTGTTCGTATAAATGAAGTTTTGTTTTGTTTTCGTGTTTGGGAAGATGAACATGTCGTAAATTTTTCTCCATGAGTTAATTGCCACTTTGTTGTCAAGTTTCTCAGGATTCCGGGTTTGAGAAAGTCCTGTTGAGAGAGAGAGAGAGAGAGAGAGAGAGAGAGAGAGAGAGAGAGAGAGAGAGGGGAAGGGTTGGGGTGGGGAGTAAACGAGGTCACTGTAAAATACTGACCTTACGTGACCCTCCTATCTCTAGTGTATTGCTCTCTCTCTCTCTCTCTCTCTCTCTCTGATGCATTCCATTCCTGCTGGCCTCTTGAGAGTCTTCAGTCACGGTCGCTGCATGCACTCACCCAGTCTGTGGTTTGTGACACACACACACACCAACACACTTACCTTCTCCCTGACACGCACACACACACTCCCCTTCCCCCTTACACACACACACACACACACACTTCCCTTGCATCTGACACACACACACACACAGGCACACGCACTTCCCTTGCCTCTGACACGCACACACACACTTCCCTTCCCCCTTACACACACACACACACAGTATACCAAGACAGGAATGTGGTAAGAGAATTGCAGAATGGCAGAGGTAATGGTGTGGTGGTGTCATCTGTTGGCCTCAAAGGGAACTATAACGTAGATCTGTACTTGATTGTAGGTTAATAGAAGAGAAAGAGAAAGAGAAAGAGGAGGAGAAGGAAGAAAAGAAAGAGAAGAAGAAGGAGGAGGAGGAGGAGAAGGAAGAGAAGAAGGAGAAGAGGATAAGGAAGAGGAAGAGTAATGGGTTATCTAGAAGAGGAACAACAATAAGAAATTAGGTATTAAAAAGAATTAGAGCAGAAAGGTAAATAAGCAGAGGAATAAGTGGAAAATCAAATAAAGTAGAATAATAATGGTTAAGGAGAATAAATGAAGAAGGAACCAAGTGAAGAGTAGGAGAATGAACAGTTAATAAGGGAATTAAATTGGTGGGGGAGGGGGATGTGGGAGGGAGGAGTGCTAAAAAGAAAGAGGGAGATGACTGCTATTGAAGAGGATGTAATGAAAGGTTAGCAGAGTGAGTACGTGAGACCGGATATAAGAGAGAGAGAGAGAGAGAGAGAGAGAGAGAGAGAGAGAGAGAGAGAGAGATCATATAAACAATGGACCCACGAGAGAGAGAGAAAGAGAGAGATCATATAAAGTTATAAACAATGGACCCACGAGAGAGAGAGAGAGAGAGAGAGAGAGAGAGAAAGAGAGAGAGAGAGATCATATGCACCACAAACCACAACAACACGTAATCAAGGAACTGAAGTGCCTCACATCCCGTTCTCTTTGCGTGACGAGGGGAGACTTCAACTTTGTATTATTAGGGGAAGGGAAGGGAAGGGAAGGGAGGGGGATAATTGAAGGAAAGTGGGACGGTACAATCTTCCTCCTACACACATATATATAGTTCAATCCTTCCTTCTTTCGTTCTGTGAAATCCTAATTGTCAAAATGGACTTTCCCATAGATTATAAATTATGTATAAATAATGTTTGCCGTGTAAATCTGTACATGAGAGATTGATCATTCACTATCAGATTATAAAGTGGTGAGTGGTGAAAGGACACACACACACACACACACACACAGAATATGACAAGGTGTGATGGGAGGTGTGTCTGTGATTCCCCGAGAGGAACGATCTTAAGACACTCCAGAAGACACCTATAGTAAGTATCATGAATTATATTAAATTTAATGTTGTCTCACGGAGGAATCACTAAAATTTTCGTTCATTCGAGTATGAGGAAATGAGATGGATGGATATAATGTTTATCTTTCCATCTCAATTCTAGTCTAAATTAGTATCTATTTTGGGTTATATTGTTCTCTCTCTCTCTCTCTCTCTCTCTCTCTCTCTCTCTCTCTCTCTCTCTCTCTCTCTCCTCTCTCTCTCTCTCTCTCTCTCTCTCTCTCTCTCTCTCTCTCTCTCTCTCTCCCAGTTTTCTGCCCCACTTAAAAATATAATGTTCTCGCTTTCTCTGTATTTTCTCCCTTTTTTTTTTTTCCTCTCACCTCCATTTCTGATTTTGTGGTCACTGTTGTTGTCGTCGGCTCCTTTACTTACATGTCATTCTAACAAATAAATCGTCCATTGTTTCCCATTTTCTTCCTTCCTTCTCGTCTATTTCATTTTCTTCCTTCCCTCTCGTTTATTTCATTTTCTTCCTTCCCTCTCGTTTATTTCATATTCTTCCTTCCCTCTCGTCTATCTAATTTTCTTTCTTCCCTCTCTAGTTCATTTTCTTTCTTCCCTCTCGTTTATTTCATTTTCTTCCTCCCTTCTCTTTTCATCCACTTCAACCTCTTCTTCTAGCCCTTCCCACTTCTCTCTTCATCTTCCTTCCCTCTTCTTCATTTCTTGCTTGGTCTCCTCTCCTTCCTTACCTCGTCTGTCTTTATTCTCTGTCTCCCCCTCTCCCCTTCCTTCTTACTCAACCCCACCACACACACACACACACCAGCACACGTCCCTACATACCCTCTAATCGTGTTCCCCTCCCCCTCATACCCCTCCTTCTCTCCTTTATTCACTCCCTCCCTTCCCTCCAATCGTGTTCCCCTCCCCCTCATACCCCTCCTTCCCTCCTTCCTTCACTCCCTCCCTTCCCTCCAATCGTGTTCCCCTCCCCCTCATACCCCTCCTTCCCTCCCTCCCTTCCCTCCAATCGTGTACCCCTCCCCCTCATACCCCTCCCTTCCCTCCACCACCACCACCGATAACTTGTTCGTAGCGTGTGGATCAGATTCTTGGCATACCTTTGTAGAGATCACGTTGAATGGACAAGAACAGGCACTCCGTAATAACTGTATGACTCTGGAAGGAAAGGGGGAGGAGGGGGGGGGAGGGGGAGAGGGGGCGATACTCCCTCTGAAGAGTTGAAATCCGACGGTAGTAAGAGAAAGTCACTATTGTCTCTATATACACACACACATCACCTCTTGGATTCTGAATTATATTTTTATACCCTGACTATAAAAATCAAGCGTCAAACTGAGTTATTATTATTATTTTTTTTTTTGTATTCTGAAATTTGGAGGTAAATGAGTCCTTCAAATATTGCCATGAAACGCATCTTATATGGAAGGAGCGTGTTTCGTGACATAGTCAGAAGGAATCAGAAGCCTCCAATTTTCATACACGATCACAGGGACCTTAAGGGGGAATATAATAGAGCGGCAAGCGAAGCGAGCCGCGAGCGAAGCGAGCAGCGCCGCAGGCAAAAGCACCCACGGCGTAGCCGTGGCTGGCGAAGCCAGTGCTTGTTATTATTATTTTTTTTAATCACCTCAAATGGGTTGGAGTGAGTTTTGTTGAGGTTGACTGTATGTAGTTCCTCCTCCACCATGAAGTCAAAGGTCGACGACGTCATTGTCAATAGAAAGCTCCTGCCTACTGTATACCTACCTACACTGAAACCCATGCAGCAAAACACACACACACACACACACACACACACACACATATTAACATAACTATCCACCTCCCTCCTTATAACTCAACCACAACATTACATACATGCACTTCTCTCTGCACAGGCATCAACTGGTCATTTTCTCTCCTTTCCTTAATCTGTGTGTGCAAGCTAAGTACAGTATGGTCAGGGTGTGTGTGTGTGTGTGTCTGTGTGTGTGTGTGTGTGTGTAGCGATGATACAGCACTTGAGGCCACCACACTATCGATTTCTCCCCATCATGTATATACAGTATATATATTAAATTACTTTTCAAATATACAGAGATAAAAGAGTGCTCCAAACATTGCCACGAAACACCACCCATACTGAAGGAGCCTGTTTTGTGACATAGTTAGGAGGAAGCAGAAGCCACCACCAAGTTTCATACACGATCATAATATTATATAGGGTCTTTTAAATTCTCAGGGTCACGCTACAACTGTGTGGGGTCATGTCAGGTCAGGTCAGGTCAGCACATATTAGTATTAATGAGTGTATTTGTTGCCTTCAGTCACATCCACCATCATTATCATCATCATCATCTTTCTCTTCCTTCCTGTCTTATCATTATGTAGTTTCACCTCCTTTTTCTTTTGTTTCTCCTTCTTCCTCTTTGTTTCATCTCCTTTTTCTTTGTTTCTCCTTCTTTCCTTCTACTTGTTTCTCCTTCTTTCTCTTTGTTTCATCTCCTTCCTCTTTTGTTTCTCCTTCTTCCTCTTTTGTTTCTCCTTCTTCCTCTTTGTTTCATCTCCTTTTTCTTTGTTTCTCCTTCTTTCCTTCTACTTGTTTCTCCTTCTTCCTCTTTTGTTTCTCCTTCTTTCCTTCTACTTGTTTCTCCTTCTTCCTCTTTGTTTCTCCTTCTTCCTCTTTTGTTTCTCCTTCTTTCCTTCTACTTGTTTCTCCTTCTTCCTCTTTGTTTCATCTTTTTCCTCTTTTGTTTCTCCTTCTTTCCTTCTACTTGTTTCTCCTTCTTTCTCTTTGTTTCTCCTTCTTCCTCTTTTGTTTCTCCTTCTTTCCTTCTACTTGTTTCTCCTTCTTCCTCTTTTGTTTCTCCTTCTTTCCTTCTACTTGTTTCTCCTTCTTCCTCTTTTGTTTCTCCTTCTTTCTTTCTACTTGTTTCTCCTTCTTTCTCTTTGTTTCATCTCCTTTTTCTTTGTTTCTCCTTCTTTCCTTCTACTTGTTTCTCCTTCTTTCTCTTTGTTTCTCCTTCTTTCTCTTTGTTTCATCTCCTTTTTCTTTGTTTCTCCTTCTTTCCTTCTACTTGTTTCTCCTTCTTTCTCTTTGTTTCCCCTTCTTCCTCTTTGTTTCATCTCCTTTTTCTTTCGTTCTCCTGCATACATCATTACTCAGTCTTTCCTTCTATTTGTTTCATTACCTTCTTCCCCTTTTCTTTCTCTGCATCTCTGTCTTCTTCATTCTCTTATTTTATTTTCTTAATTTCGTCACCTTCTCTTTTCAATCATCATCCCTCTTCCTTCGTTTAGATTCAACATTTTATTCTCTCTCTTCCTCTCTTCCTTCCTTCCTTTTTATCACACTTCCATCGTCTTTTTATTGCTGTTTTGACTCTTATCTTTTCCTTCCCTTCTCCTATTTTCTCTCCCTCCGACTTTCTATCCAATTTGATCACCTCATTTCCTCAGCCAATTTTGTTTTTTTATCAATTAAATGCTTGCACATCCTGCCTGCCCTCCTCGACACCTTTCATCTCAGTCATTCAATCCTCACGTGCTGTTTCCTTCTTTCTTTACGACTTTTGAACTGGCACCCTACCACAGAAAGAGGACATTTTAGTAGTAGTAGTAGTAGAAGTATTATTATTAATAGTAGTAGTAGTAGTAGTAGTAGTAGTAGTAGTACTATTCCACTAGCCTATACCCATCACACTCATTGCCTTGGGTATTTTCTTGGGTATTTCCTTGGGTATTTCCTTGGGTATTTCCTTGGGTATTTCCTCTCATCTTTTGATTCGTCTTTAGGGGGAAGATCAGTGTTGCTAAATCTGGAGTAAAGTGATTCCTCCAAACTATTCCAATCAACAAGCCACCATTATTATTGAGGCTAATCTGGTCCTGTTTCCTTGCATATATAGTTTAATTAAAATATTTCACCAACACGAGTCTTCTCCCCCTTAACTTTACTATTTATTACTATTTACTATTTATTTACTATTTATTTATGCATCCCATTCTCTATCTCCATCCATCTCCACCTCAACTCCACCTCCATCTTTACCAATATCCTATAACAAACACCTCCACCACCTTATTTTTTATACCATTATCTCTTACCATCTCCACCACCACCACCACCACCACCACCACCACCACCATATCAACTCTATTACCATCACCACTACCACCATCACCACCACCACCACCACCACCACCATATCAACTCTATTACCATCACCACTACCACCACCACCTCAACTCAACTCATAACAATAACTATCTCTGCCTCCACTGCTAACATCATTTTCCTACACCACTTTATAGTTATTCCCATTATCTTTTATTTTACCACCATCTCATGCAGCTCTTAATAATTGACCAACATTTTCCTCCTCCACCTCCACCACCCCCTCCACCTCCACCTCCATCACCAACCCCTCCACCTCCACCACCACTCCCTTCACCTCCACTTGTAGTCCAGGTGGTGGTGGTGGTGGTGGTAGTGTGGAGAAGTGTGTCAGTGTGCTTGTCTTACGGTCAGTCACCTACCATTTTTTATAATATGCATCTACAGTATGTTCCTTCTACGTTCCTTCTCACACATCCTCTTTTTTTCACACCATCCATTCTCGCGCCAGTCTTCCTCTCTCTCGCGCACAGGTCACCCACCCACCCACCCTCTCTCTCTCATACCCTACCACAACACATACACCCTCAACACATCCTCTCACATGTGTACCTTCCCACAACACATACACCCTCTTTATTACACCCACAACACACCCTCTCACATACGTACCCTCCCAAAACACATCCTCTTTAATACACCCTCAACACACCCTCTTACATACAGACCTTCCTACAACACACCCTCCTTATCACACCCTCCTTATCACACCCTCAATACAACCTCTTTATTCCCCACCTTTGCTCTTGTCCACACTTTTTCTCACCTACCCTCTGTCTTTCTTCACACAAACATACAAACAAACAAACAAACATTACACCTCCATCGCATCACCCTTCCCTGGATGGATACGGGTTTCTCTCTAGCCATTTCCTGACATACATACATACATACATACACACACACACACACACACATATCCGTCAATCTTACACCCACTACCACCACCACCACCACCACTTTGCCTGACCTCCCCCCACTCACTATGACCCACTTACACCCACTTAGGACCCACCCACTGATATCCACTTAGGACCCACCCACTTACACCCATTATGACCCACTTACACCCACTTAGGACCCACCCACTTACACCCACTTAGGACCCACCCACTTACACCCATTATGACCCACTTACACCCACTTAGGACCCACCCACTTACACCCACTTAGGACCCACCCACTTACACCCATTATGACCCACTTACACCCACTTAGGACCCACCCACTTACACCCATTATGACCCACTTAGGACCCACCCACTTACACCCACTTAGGACCCACCCACTTACACCCACTTAGGACCCACCCACTTACACCCACTTAGGACCCACCCACTTACACCCACTTAGGACCCACCCACTTACACCCACTTAGGACCCACCCACTTACACCCACTTAGGACCCACCCACTTACACCCACTTAGGACCCACCCACTTACACCCACTTAGGACCCACCCACTTACACCCACTTAGGACCCACCCACTTACACCCACTTAGGACCCACCCATTGATACCCACTAATTCATTTCCTTTCTCGTCAAAACTAATTATATTCATCCAACTCGAGCATAGTTAAGGGGGTGTGGGAATAGGGGGACAGGCTTGGGGGGGGGGGAGGTTAGGGGGGTGCTGGAGTAAGGGACAGGCTTGGGGAAGTGCGGGGGTAGGTAGGGATTGTTTATTATGAGTGCATGAGGTTGCTAACAAAACAGATCCCTTAACTCTTATGCTGAGGTTGTTTGGTTGTTGCTTATGTTGTTTGGAGGAATCAGTAATCCCTCCTCTCATTTAATGTAGTCAGAAAATTGGAGGCACTTGCATGGTGTTTCTTTTGTATAATATAGTGTGATTTTGTATGTTATTGTGTTTAATGAGTCATGGTGTCAGCTGTTGCTTCATTTTATTATTATACTTTTTCTTTAGCTATTTCCTCCTCCTCCTCCTCCTCCTCCTCCTCCTCCTCCTCCTCCTCCTCTTCCTCCTCTCGTCGCTTTTCTTCGTGTCTTCCTCATTTTCTTGATAATGATGATGATGATATACTGGCCTAAAATATGTGTATGTTTGTTTGTATTTATGTATGCGAATATAAGAATGCATGTATTGTGGTGTACAGTTGAGGAAGGAAGTTGAGGAAGAGAGGGAGGGGAGTGGGTGAGGATAGGGAGAAGGAAAAGAAGGAGGGGAGTGGGTGAGGATAGGGGGAAGGAAGAGAAGAAGGAAGAAGGGGAAGGAAGAGAAGAAGGGGAGTGGGTGAGGAGAAGGGGAAGGAAGAGAAGGAAGGAAGAGTGGGTGAGGAGAGGGGGAAGGAAAAGAAGGAGGAGAGTGAGTGAGGAGAAAGGGGAAGGAAGAGAAAGGGGACACAAAATACAGTATATTAAACAGTGTACTCATACCCTACTCTAAGGAAACACTCTATTTTAGGGCTACATACCACTGGCTCCTTGTGTGTGTGTGTGTGTGTGTGTGTGTGTTGACATCCGTGTTGGTGTTGGTGTTCGTTCGTTTGTTTGTTTTGTTTGTTTGTTTTGTTTTATTTACGTGGCATAGAATGTTTTTTAATCCCATGGTGTGTGCTCATGTGGGTTAGTCTGCATGTGTAACTTTCTATATGTATGTGTATATTATGTATGTGTAGTAGTAGTAGGAGTAGTAGTAGTAGGAGTAAGAAAAATGGATAGTAATAGTAGTAGTAGTAGTAGTAAGATAGATAGATAGATAGGTGGTAGTAGCAGTAGTAAGATAAATAGATAGATAAATAGATAGTAGTAGTAGTAGTAAGATAGATAGATAGATAGATAGATAGATAGTAGAGATAGATAGATAAATAGGTGGTAGTAGTAGTAGTAAAATAGATAGATAGTAGAGATAAATATATAAATAGGTGGTAGTAAGATAGATAGATAGATAGATAGACAGGTAGTAGAAATAGATAACGCATAATTGGTACAGTAGCAAGGAAAATAATAACAGTAATAACACTCATAATAATAACAGTAATAACACTCACAATAATAACAGTAATAACACTCACAATAACAATACATCAATTCTCACCAGCACGAGTGAGTGAGTGAGGGAAAACAACAAGAGTACAGCCTGCTTGGTGTTAATGGCAATGATCTTCAGTAGGGATGTATGATTGTGATTCAGCACTTCCTATTGTCTCTCTGTGGAATCTTCTCTGCACTTCCTCTTCCTTCATTCTTTGGTGTGGGTGTGTGTGTTGGGGAGGGGGTTTGTGTGTGTGTGTATGGGGGGGGAGGGTTGTGTGTGTGTGTGTGTGTGTGTGTGTGTGTGTGTGTAGAGTAGAATGGGGATACGAGAGAAAAATATAAAAGGATGGCTAATTATCAAAGGAGACATGACAAACGACGACCAGAGAATGAAAAGAGAGGAGTTAAAGGTGTATTAAAGGTTGTGGTAAGAAGGGAAGCAATGCTTCTCCCCTCCCCTCCCTCCCTCCCTCCCTCCTTTCCCCCTCCCTCGCACCCATCACTCAAATGATTATATACAACACCCGGATCTTGTGGAGAGAGAGAGAGAGAGAGAGAGAGAGAGAGGAGAGAGAGAGAGAGAGAGAGAGAGAGACAGAGAGAGAGAGAGAGAGAGAGAGAGGGGGGGGGGAAGATATAAGACAAAGACAGAGATAGATACAGACCAAAAAAATCATATTGAAAGAGAATGAAGAAATGGGATGATAATTAGAGGAATGGGGGGATAGAAGAGAAAATGAATGAAGGAGAACGTAAAGGAAATACAGGGAACGAATAGAAGGAACAAGGAAGAAACAAAGATAAAGAGAGAGGAAGGGAGGGAAGAGAATGAAGATGAAGAGAGAGATAGGAAGGAAATGGAAAGGAAAGTATATTAGAAGATAAAAAAAGGGTAAGGCAAGATGATTAAAGATGAAAAGAGAGATAGGAAGGACATGGAAAGGAAAGTAGAATAATAAAGGAAGAGCAGATGAGCAGACAGGAGAGAATGGAAGGACAGGGAGGAAACAAAGATAAAGAAGGGGGGAGGATGAGTAGACAGCCATAGAGGGAGAGGACAAAAAAGAGTAGGACAAAGAGAGTAGGGCAAGGTTGTGAAGGCTAGAGGACAAAGAGAGTAGGGCAAGGTTGTGAAGGCTAAAGGACAAAGAGAGTAGGGCAAGGTTGTGAAGGTTATAGGAAGGGTTGGGTTGGGTTGGGTTGGGTTGAGTATTGTGAATGAGAAGGTGAAGATTGACAACAGAGAAAGGTGAGGCTACAGGTATTAAGATAAGTATAGCCTATAGGGAAAAGGGTATGGTATGGGATGGGATGGTATGGGATGGGATGGGATAAATATCAAGGTTGTTCCATAGAAGAGATGAAGGGGAGATTATTCTTCTTCTGTTTGGTGAATTGGAAAGTCTTTGATTCCTCCAAACTATGCCACGAAACAGATCCTTTATTAGTACCATTGAGTGAAGTCTGATTTCTGGCATGGTTAGGAGGAATCAGTAGCCTTCAAATTTACCAACAAGAAACTCTAGCTCCCTTTAAGATAGAGTTGGTTTGGTAAGGTTTTTAGTCAAGTAGGTTAGGTGGGTTGAGTTGAGTAAGGAATAGGTTAGGTAGCTTTGAGTTGGGTGGGATTCAAGAGAAAGAGAAAGAGAAAAAGAGAAAGAGAGAAAGAGAAAGAGAAAAAGAGAAAAAGAAAGAGAGATACTTTAGGATAGAGTATATAGTAAGTTAGGGTTGGTAGGAACAGGTAGATAGTAACAAGTTGGTAATTCCTGACGTAGGATGTGAATGGATGATAGAGGGAAGGGCAAGAGGGGACAGAACAGGACAAGATAGGGGTAAAGGAGACTAATAGGCATAACAGAACAATGCAGAATAAAAATAATAATACAAATAAGGCAGAAGAGGGCAAGGAAAGAAAGACAAGGCAGGATAAGACTGAGGAGTGCAGAAGAGAGCTAGGAATGGATGGATGAGAGATGACAAGGAAGGATAAGAAAGAGCAAGGCAGAACAGGGCCAAGATGGATGTGACAAGCTAGGGAGATCCAATCAAAGCAAAGGGCAGAGTAGGGCAGGGCAGATAAAAGGGGTATGGAGTGAGGGTGGGGCTAGGACACGGTGGGTGGGGCACTGAGGACACCATAATGAGGGTGTTCCTGACCCAGTAGGGGGTAAGGGAGAAGTGTCAGGAGAGGATATAGTGAGAGGTAAGGGAGAGGATACAGTAAGAGGTAAGGGAGAGGGTACAGTAAGAGGTAAGGGGGAGGGTACAGTCACAACCCAGTACTGAGCAGGTTGGATCTTGGTACTGAGATAAGTGTAGCCTCAATTATTGAATCTCGTATAAAAGTCCTGCTGCTTCACATTAAATAAACTGAGGTATTTGAATGTACCTTACGAAGCGAAAATACAGAGACAAACAAATTTAGTTGAGCATAACTTTTCAAGGAAGTGTCATTCGAAGGAGTTACAAAGGCAATAACAGAAGATAAAATAAATAAAATAGCTGAAGACAACAATAAACAGGAGAACGACGGTAACAAAGTATATGTTTACCTAGAGCCTGGAGTGCATGGTGCTTGTGTGTGTGTGTGTGTGTGTGTGTGTGTCACTTTAGTCAGTCTAGCTAGTAGTGAGTCAGAATCTAGCCTGAGGAGAAGTACAGTTGACACACCTTCTAAAGTTGAAACAAGGTGTGTGTGTGTGTGTGTGTGTGTGTATGTATGTATGTTAGACACACACACACACACACACACACAAAGAGACAGCTGGAGATCTACACCAGGATAACAAACATTAAACGAAACCCACGTAAAAGTTATACAATATAAAATAAAATCCAAACACTCACTTATATTTTTTTATTTTCTTTCCCATTCGTGTAATCCGTGACTTTCATTTCTCAACCAACTTTATTTAATTCCCTTATTTTTTTTTTTTTTTTTAATATGATCCTACACTGGACACCCGCGTTAAGGTGGTAATTCTTATTTGTTACATTGGTGTGCCTTGATTCCTCCAAAGTATGCTAGGAAACAGGACCAGAAGAGCAAAAATAATGGTGTTCTGTTGCTTGGAATAGTTTGGAGGATTCAGTTGCTCCAGATTTACTAACACATGATTTCCCCCCTTAAGGACAAGCCCCCCCCCTCCACACACCCCCCCACCCCCACACCCTCACACCCCACGAAACCAAGGAAGTTCACAAAAGGATGTATGTCACTGTGTGTCTGTGGAGGGGGGGGGGTAGAGGGGGTATTATTTTATGGTATGTGTGTATGTGTGTGTGGGGGGGGGGGGGGGTTGGTATTTATGGTTAAGTTTGTTTAAGTTGTTAGAGTGACCTATGGAGAGAGAGAGAGAGAGAGAGAGAGAGAGAGAGAGAGAGAGAGAGAGAGAGAGAGTTTGTTGATATAATCGAATGTCAGCCACTTGGTGTCACCTATTTTTCTTTGAGAGAGAGAGACAGAGTGTGTGTGTGTGAAAGAGATAGATAGATAGATACATACATAGAGAAACTGGTAGTAAAAAAATTATTTAGAATAGATAGCGGACGTAGAACGAAAAACACAGGTGATGGCGTGATAACAATTCCTTGATTACAGGTGTGAAGAAAGTACATACATATATATTGTACAGTAGATACCTGTCTCCCCCTCGGTCCCTTCCTCAATTGTCATTTTTATATTATTTTATTATTATTATTATTATTATTATTATTATTATTATTATTGTTATTGTTATTGT
>JAWZYT010002133.1:120000-122500 GCA_034508575.1 Petrolisthes manimaculis | reverse complement strand
CTCACTCTCTCTCTCTCTCTCTCTCTCTCTCTCTCATTCTCTCTCTCATACACACCACACACAAACACACGCAACCTTTATTTCCATTTCCTCATTCCTCTCCTCACAAACCATGCATTTATTCCCATTTCCTCATAGTTCTCTCTCTCTCACACACACACAACCTTTTTTCCATTTCCTCATTCCTCTCCCTCACACACACACATACACTTTTTTCCCTTCCTCCACACCACTTGAGCACACTTCTCCTTCCGTGCTTGCGTGCTTCCTCGCTTGCTTGCTTTCTTGTGTTCTAGTGTCTGCTATTCCTTTACCAATCCTAACCCAAGACTGAGAGAACTATAACATCTCGTCTATAATCCCATGAAGTTTATAAGGAGACGTTATACTTTTTTGGTACAGTTAGACACATGAATGAGTGGTAAAGCCCAGGTGAAAGATACTTGTTCCATTTGAGTAACCAGTGTCTATTATCAGGTACATACTTGCTTTTATTACCCTCCTCAATACTGACTTCTGCCCTGATGTCTCCTATTTGGCACTTAATTAAGGAACTTGTTGATATTGGGAGAAAGTGACCATCTTTCACTTGGGCTGTACAGTACCACCCATTCATGTGTCCAACTGTACATTAACAGTGCCTTGATTCCTCCTGTGTATGCCAGGAAACTTGCACAGGACCAGGTTAGCACGAATTATGGTGACCTGTTGCTTGGACTAGTTTGGAGGAATCTTCAGCAGTTGCTCAATCTTCATTATTTGTACTACTCCCTTAATATACAGGTGTACGAGGCGTATTAGATGACCAGAACCATGCAAGTCAGTAAGAGAAACTAGAGCGTGTGTTTTTGGTAGATTTTGACATGTAATATTGCTCTCGGCTTTCTCCGCAAAAACCCAATGTGTGTGTGTGTGTATTTGTGTGTGTGTATGTGTTGGGGGAGGCGGTGGCAGAGTGGATACGGTGACGGACTGTGAATGGTATGGGCCCTATACATTGTCGTCAACTCACAACATAGAAAATGCCCGACCATGTGTGTGTGTGTGTCTGTGTGTGTGTGTGAAAATTTGTGCGTGTGGAAATGTGTGCGTGTTGAAATATATGTATGTGAAAATGTGGGAGAGTGGAAATATATGTGTAAAAGGAAGTAGTATCGTTAAGAGTCAAAGTTCAATTATTAAAGCCAACTAGCTGTGAAAACTCTCTCTCTCTCTCCAATGTTTAATCTAAGCAAAGGATCAACTTATATTATAACGGGGTATGATGCTGTACCAATTATACCTCTCTAAATATCGAGGGCTCAGGAAATAGATATACTGTATAATATAATTTTGTGCTTAAATGTCAGGGATCACACACACACACACACATATATATATCTAGACTCCATTAAACACACATATCCAAGCACTACACTATACTTGTACACACACACACACACACACACACACACACACACAAACACACACACCACACAAACACATTAGTAAGCTCTCAATAAACTTTTGCCTTTCCTTTAATCAGAGTGTATCACGACTGACTGCTGGGTGTGTGTGTTTATGTGGGTGTGGGGGGGAGGGGGAGGGGGAATGGGGGAGTAGGGAGAGGAGGAGGAGAGGGAGTAACGGAGTGAGTCGAGGGGAGTATAGGAGATGGAGGGGGAGGGGGGTGACTGAGGGAGAGGGGAGGAGTTAACAGTGGAGTTGGTGGAATTGGGAGAGGGGGAAGAGAGTGGGGAGAGGAGGAGACGGAAGGGGAGAGAGTGGGCGAGCAAGGAAGTGAGTCGGGAGTGGGTGGGGAGTTGTTGGGGCGAGTGGGAGAGTAAAAAGAGGTGGTGGGGGAGGAAGGGGAATGAGAGGGGAAGTATAGAAGATGAAGGGGAAGGAGGGGGAGAGTCTGGAGGAGATGGGAGAATGATTGGGAAATGAGTGGGGAAGTAAAATGGTATGTAGGAGTAGGAAGAGAAAAAGGAGGGAGGGAGGAAGGGAGGGAGGAGGGAAAAAGAGGAATGGAGGAGGAGAAAGAGGAGGGGTGAGTAAGTGAGTGAGAGGGAGGGAGGAAGGAGGGAAAAAGAGGAATGGAGGAGGAGAAAGAGGAGGGGTGAGTAAGAGGGAGGGAGGGAGGGAGGGAAAAAGAGGAATGGAGGAGGAGAAAGAGGAGGGGTGAGTAAGAGGGAAAAAGAGGGAGGGAGGGAGGGAGGGAGGGAAAAAGTGGAGTGTCTGCATTGCTGGCTAGTAAGCGTGAGGAAAATAAATAAAAGGAATAATCATCAAAGCATTTCCACCACCCAGATCCATTCTTGTCATTACCTTGCAGTAAATTCCTTCTTGATTTACACACACACACACGCACACACACACACACACACACACACACATGCCACTAATGGGTTACCCGAATAAGGAAGGAAGGAAGGAACGTAACGTGTGCCCAATCATATTTTTCTCTTCAACCAAAATAATGAATTTGTTTGTGATTTATAAACACTGGAATATATAT
>JAWZYT010002133.1:112500-115000 GCA_034508575.1 Petrolisthes manimaculis | reverse complement strand
CCAGTGAGGAGTGTGTGTGTGAGTGAGGTAACCCAGTGAGGAGTGTGTGTGTGTGAGGTAACCCAGTGAGGAGTGTGTGTGTGTGAGTGAGGTAACCCAGTGAGGAGTATGTGTGTGAGTGAGGTAACCCAGTGAGGAGTGTGTGTGTGTGAGGTAACCCAGTGAGGAGTGTGTGTGTGAGTGAGGTAACCCAGTGAGGAGTGTGTGTGTGAGTGAGGTAACCCAGTGAGGAGTGTGTGTGAGTGAGGTAACCCAGTGAGTACTTTTGTGAGCATAAAGCCACATTGGACAATAACATAGAGGAAGTATCAACCGTGTGAACAGCAGAAACATATTATCATTGTCGTAAACATGGACGGATTACAAGCCTAAAACATACGAGTGTACTACACAATAATAACTATTGAAACGAATAATATAAAGGTGTGAAAAGTGTAATTAGTGTGTACCATAAATACAGTGTGAGTTTGGGAGTTATTGAAATGGTGTGTATCGTGAATATAGAGAAATCGTAGCGTGTGTAAAAATATCACAAGTGTGGAGGAGATACGAGTGTAAAAGTATTATTAAACTACAAGAATGTAAGACGAAAGTGAGAGAAGGTAAATATACAGTATATCTAACGCACGTATACAAAGCATATAATTTAGGTCTGTATTCTGAAGAGTAATCTATAAAAAGCAGTATATAATTTCTTAAGTCTTACAGCGAGCTAGGGCTGAAATGTTCGTGAATTCAGAATCATATATTTTCTGAAGTGACATGTTGTGAATAGAGACAAAATTTTAATATTACCTTCGAAACTCAAATCACAAAAATTAATAAATATACATATATTTATATTTAAAAAAAACTTCGATTCTGAGGCGAAACATCTTGAAACAAAACATCTTGAAACATCGTGTGAATAAACAATAGGAGTGAAGGAGGATCAAAGTGTGTGTGTGTGTGTGTGTGTGTGTGTGTGTGTGTGTGTGTGTGTGTGTGTGTGTGTGTGTGTGTGTGTGTGTGTGTGTGTGTGTGTGTGTGTGTGTGAAGGTATATAATAAATGTAATCTACTTTAGGTAACGAAATGTTGATGGTGATAATAACTTGAAGAATAAACAGGTGATAATGATGATGATAATGAACAGAACAGCTCAGAGAGGAGGAAGAACGTTATAGAAGAACAGAAACTACTATAGTGAGGAAAGAACGTGAACAGAACAGAAATAATTGAAAGTGAAGAAGAACATGAACTGCAAAGAGAAACGTGATAAGAACAGATATTACTGAAAGAACGTGACATAAGAACAGAAATTAATGAAAAAAGAACGTGATAGAAGAACAATAACTGAAAAGAAAAACGTGATAAGAACAGATATTAATGAAAGAACGTGACATAACAACAACAATTAATGAATGAACGTGATAAAAGAACAAGAACAAGAAAGGAAAAGAACATGACATAAGAACAACTGGTGACAGAAAGAACGAACGAATTGGGAACGAGTGAACGTAACAATTAAAAAGAGTAACTAGGAAAATATAAACAATGATCTTTATATAATATTATACAACGTGACAAAAGATAAAGGGAAAAATATTATGGGTGATTATTGACAGTAGTTGCACCTCACGTATGACTTAATTCATTCAACTACCGAGTCACTCAACCAATCAGTCAATCAATCAATCAACAACCCACTCAATTCCCCCTTCACTTCGCCAGTCAACCAACCCAACAACAATTCCTTCTTCACTCAGTCAACAACTAATCAACAGATCAACCAATTCTTCACCCAGCCAACTACCCAACAAACCAATTCTTCACCCAACAAACCACTCCATCATTCAGCCAACCAACCAATTCTACACCCAACCAACCAACCATCCACCCAATCTCCCCTTCAGCCAACCAACCAACCAACCAACCAAGCAAACCCTCCTTCAACCAATCAACCAACCACTCAATCTCCCCTTCAGCCAACCAACCAACCACCCAACAAACCAATTCTTCACCCAACCACCCAACCTCCCCTTCAGCCAACCACCCCCACCCCACCCCATCCCCTCCACCCCACCCCACCCCATCCCTCCTTCCCCACTCATCCCTCCCACTCCCCCTGCCTCCAAGGTGTCTTCCCCAGTGTTGCATGATGGTGTTGGGATGGAGGCAGCAGCTTCTTCATCTACGTCTCCAGTGTGTCTTCTCGTCCGCAGTCACTTGAGCGCGTGAGTCGTCTGCAGGTTTTCGTCCTTTTGTTTAGTAGGTTAGTTAGTTAGTTAGTTAGTAGGTTGGTTGGTTAGTTAGATTGTTAGTTAGTTTATTAGTTAGTTAATTAGTTAGTTAGTTAGTTAGTTAATTAGTTAGTTAGTTTGTTGGTTAGTGAGTTAGTTAGTTAGTTAGTTTGTTAGTTAGTTTGTTGGTTGGTAGGTTGGTTGGTTAGTTAGATAGTTAGTTAGTTAATTAGTTAGTTAGTTAGTTAGTTTGTTGGTCAGTTAGTTAGTTAGTTAGTT
>JAWZYT010002133.1:30000-110000 GCA_034508575.1 Petrolisthes manimaculis | reverse complement strand
GATGTGTGTGTGTATGTGTGCGGTATTGGGGGTGGTTGTAGTTGTGTGTGTGTGGTATTGGTGGAGATGTGTGTGTGTTTGTGGTATTGGGGGTGGTGGTGGTGATGTATGTGTGTGTGTGTGTGTGGTATTGGGGGTGGTGGTGGGTGATGTATGTGTGTGTGTGTGGTATTTGTGGTTGTGGTGTGTGTGTTATTGGTGGTAGTGGTGGTATTGGAGGTGGTAATGGTTGTGTGTGTGTGTGTGTGTGTGTGTGGTATTAGATGTGGTGATGTGTGTGTGTGTGTGTGTGATGGTATTGATGGTGTTGGTTAGTGCTATATTTTTACACATAACTGAGAAAGTCTTGGAAAGATTATGTAACCAATCAAATTTATTATATCTGCTGGGATGGATGGATGGATGAGTGGGTTGGATGGTGGGGTAGGTTAGTTGATGGGTTGATCGGTGGGTTAGGGCCTTGGGGGTGGGTGGTGGTGGGGGGGTGAAAGGGGGGCTGGATAGTTAGTGGTTTATCTGGTTAATGAAAAAAAAAAAAAAAAAGAAAAAAAAAAAAAACTTCGAGATTCACTGTATGACTAAAAAAAAAAAAATATATAGGAACTGTGAAACCAAATAATGATACAATTTTGGTTGACCCAGATAATAATAATTCAAGATCAGCTAAAAATTATTATAGTAACATGTTTATGAGATAAGGGGGTAATAATTCGCTTTGGTTTGTTATATTGGAGCACCTAGATTCATCCAAAGTATAATATATGCCAGGAAAATACATGACCAAAAAAAAAAAAAAAAAAAAAATGTTTGTTCTGTTGCGTGGAATAGTTTTGAGGATTCAGTTGCTCCAGAATTATATTATTATTATTATTATCAACACAAAACTTTCCCCTTATTTAAGAATGAGGCTGAAATATGAGTGGCTTTGGTAGTAATAAACCTTTTTTTGCGCTTTTTCACTCTTTTTTTTTATATATATTTTTTTTTTCTGGGATCACATGTGGTTGTTGTGTCGACCGTAAACTGTATAGATTGGTATTTATTTACTTTCGGGTTCCTCTCTCTTATCACGATTTTCCAGTTGTATTGAATATTATCGCATTCATTTGCATAGAGAGAGAGAGAGAGAGAGAGAGAGAGAGAGAGAGAGAGAGAGAGAGAGAGAGAGAGAGAGAGAGGAGAGAGAGAGAGAGAGAGAGAGAGAGAGAGATACCGGTACTACAATACATACACTCATGAGGCCACCACCATCAACACACATACACACACACACAACACATACAATACAAAATACAGTCATCCACACACATATGTAAAATACAGTCATTAAGCCACCATCCACACACACACACACAAACACACACACACACATACAATAGAGTCATTATGCCACCATCCACTGTAGTTATTATGTAAATGGTGTTATCTCAGTGTTTCCTTCCCTTTCCTTCCCCACCACTACTACTACTACTACTACTATTATTACTACTACTACTACTACTACTACTATTACTATTACTACTACTATTACTACCATTATAACTACCACTACTATTACTACTACTATTACTACTACTACTACTACTACCACCACCCACTATTACTACTATTACTACCACTACTACTATCATTACTACCACCACCACTACTACTACTACTACTACTACTACTACTGTACTCCTATACCATTGTCACGTAGAGTTCCGCTTGATCTCTCTCTCTCTCTCTCTCTCTCTCTCTCTCTCTCTCTCTCTCTCTCTCTCGTACACACACACATAATCCCGTTTATTATTAATTAATTTATCTGTAGGTCTGTGTGTGTTTGTTTGTTTGTGTGTTTGTTTATCTACGGTTAATCAAATGACAACTTTCCCTTCACCCATCCACCCACACACTCATTATTTTTCTTTCACACACACACACACACACACACACACACACACACACACACACACACCGTCACCATCATCCTTATGCAACAGACAACTTTCACTCTCTCTCTTTCTCTCTCTCTCTCTCTCTCTCTCTCTCTCTCTCTCTCTCTCTCTCTCTCTCTCTCTCTCTCTGTCAATTTCACACGGTTTTCAATATATATTTTCTCTCACACACTTTCTTTCTTTCTTTACTGCTGTCTTTATCTTTCTGTCTTTCATTACCTTTCCTCATTTTCGTTTGTTGTCTTAAACTTAATTTCCTCTCTGTCTATCTATCTATTTTATCTATCCGTATGTCTGTCTGTCTGTCTATCAGCTCTATCTACACTCATTCATCTATCTATTTGTCTCTCTACTATTACACACACACACACACCAATCCACACACACACACACAAACCAATCCACACACACACATACACAACCAATCCACACACACACACACACAAACCAATCCACACTCACACACACACACACACACACACACACACACACACACACACACACACACCACACATCTAGTCAGACGGTCACCTGAAGGCGTTTCTCACCTTGGCACATATACTTCCTACTTAAACTGGTCATCTGGACTGCCTACTTACCTACCTACCTTATTTTCCTCCTCACCTACCTTCCTACCTACCTTATTTTCCTCCCCACCTACCTACCTACCTACCTTATTTTCCTCCCCACATACCTACCTACCTACCTTATTTTCCTCCCCACCTACCTATCTCCCTCCATTACTTTCCTACCCACCTACCTTTCTACTTACCTACCTACCTACTTCCCTATCTATCCATATTAATGGCCTCCCTACGTAATTTCCTCCCTACATACCTACCTACTTCCCTATCTATCTATCTACTTACCTACTTCTCTATTTACCTCCTGAGAGAGAGAGAGAGAGAGAGAGAATAGTCTGGGAAAGGCACACACGGGAGCAGGGACAACAGATCCTAAACGTGTGTGTGTATATATACGTAAGTGTGTATATATATGTGTGTAAATGTATGTGTGTGTGTGTGTGAATGAATATATGTGTATGTGTGTGTGTGTGTGAATGCCTATGTGTGTATGTGTGTGTGTGAATGAATATATGTGTATGTGTGTGTGTGTGAATGAATATGTGGGTGTGTGAATGCTTATGTGGGTAAGTGTGTGTGTGTTGAATGCTTATGTGGGTAAGTGTGTATGTGTGTGTTTCCATAAATTACATACTGTACCGTTTACATGTGTTCTCTGGGCGGTGAATGACTGAAGGCTCTCCAATTCACCAGAAAGATAAATAATCACCCCTTCTTAGCTAACTATATATTGGTGTCAAGGGGAAAAAAATATAACACCACACCCACACCCATTACTACTACTATTACTACTATTATTATTATTATTACTTTTATTATTATTATTATTATTATTATTATTATTATTATTATTATTATTATTATTATTATTATTATTATTATTATTATTATTTTTATTATTATTACTATTATTATTATTATTATTATAACTTAAGGGAAGGGAGGTCATGTTGTGGTTGGTGGTGAATTATTGGAGGGCTAATTAATTACTTCTGATTCCTCCAAACTAATACAACGAGACAGGTTACTCCTTTCTTTGTATTGTATCACCCTGGTTGTGCTGTTTCTCGAGCATATTATATAATTCTTTTTTTCTTGATTTTTCATTTATATACGCACAATCTCCAGCAAGACAATTTATTTTTACATTAATATGTTGTTGTTTTATTTTTTGTAAGTATTTTAACGCACTGTCACGTGCCAAAAAAAAAATTACTTTCTTGTTCTATATTTGTAAATGCCTTGTAAGACATTCTCTCTCTCTCTCTCTCTCTCTCTCTCTCTCTCTCTCTCTCTCTCTCTCTCTCTCACACATACACCATGCATTGTGTTCCATATTCTCTTTCTCTTTCTCTCTCTCTCTCTCTCTCTCTCTCTCTCTCTCTCTCTCTCTCTCTCTCTTTCTCTCTCTCTCTCAATATATCACCATTTTTGCGTCCACTGTACAACGTGGATGACAAAGGCGATCCTCTCAAGCATGAAGGCACGCATTCCCTCTATTCTTCCCTTTCCTTCTTGTCCATGAACACTGCATGTCTCGGTGAAGCAGGTGAGGCGACAGGACTTATGCTGCCGACTGTACTACATCATTATATTGCAAATCACTACACTATATTACACTATACCATACTTAACGGTACTGCATTTTATGATAAGTGTATTACAAAGTGATCCATTAATATATACTACAACATACAGATTTTTACATGTACAGTGGCAACATAAAAAGTGAGAAAAAGTTGATGAGGGTATAATTATGACATTATATGAAAACTCCTATGTCGTAAACAACTTAATTTTTATGGGCGAATTATATATATAATTTCCAATCACAAGTTAGGTATTATAGTTACTGTGGAAATGTACTACGTATATACTGTACATTATAAATTACATGGTACAGTAGATTACATTAAATTCTATTCGTTGCATTACAGAGAATTGTTGAAGTGAATTGTAAAGTGTATTAATTAAAAACTCGTTGCAGTGAGACAAGATAATGGGGGTTAAAAAAAAAAAAAAAAAAAAAAAAAAGGTGTTGCAAGGCTAAATAGAAAAGCTTTTGGTAATGAAATCCAATTATTATTATTATCTCTTGCAAAATATTCGATGAGAGAGAGAGAGAGAGAGAGAGAGAGAGAGAGAGAGAGAGAGAGAGAGGAAGGGAATCGTGTGTGTACAGATGCGTGTTTGTCAAAGGCGAGTGGTGTGTGCGTTCGTGCGTGTGTGTTTGTGTGTGTATTTATGTTGAGCGTGTGTGATCAACTTGAACAATTAATATAATCACCAATTAAATAAGCCGTCTTCAATGAGGAGAATCAAAGAAGACAGACAGACAGACAGATATTGATACACAAATCGACAAACAGACAAACAAGTAAACAGAGAATGATAAACAAACAGCCATATACAGATAATCATACATACACACACACAGATACAGACAGGTAACAACACCCCCACCACCATGTAACTCAAGAAGGTCTATTGTTTATTGTTGTTATGGACTAAGTAACAGCAGGTGTGGTGAGTGGTGAGTACATAGTGGGGCTTGTTGCTGTGTGTGTGTATGTGAGAGAGAGAGAGAGAGAGAGAGAGAGAGAGAGAGAGAGAGAGAGAGAGAGAGAGAGAGAGAGAGAGAGAGAGAGAGAGAGAGAGAGAGAGAGAGAGAGAGAGGATATGGAACACAATGCAAGGGTGTATGTGTATGTATTTGAGAGAGAGAAAGATATGGTACGCAATGCAAGGGTGTATGTGTATGTATTTGAGAGAGAGAGAGAGAGAGAGAGAGTGAGAGAGAGAGAGAGAGAGAGAGAGAGAGGAGAGAGAGAGAAGAGAGAGAGAGAGAGAGAGAGAGAGAGAGAGAGAGAGAGAGACAGACAGAGAGAGACAGAGACAGAGACAGAGACAGAGACAGAGACAGAGACAGAGACAGACAGACAGACACAGAGCGGAAGGGAAAGGGAAAGGAGAGATCAGAGAAGGGAAAGGGAAGGGGACTGACTGAGACCAACCCATGGTATATATATATATTTTTGTTTTCAACCCGTCAAACCAGTAACCTTATTGTTGGGTCACATACACAGTGTTGGCAAGTACAATGTTTGGGTAAATGTGAGCAACTGATTCCTCCAAACTATTCCAAGCAACATGACACCATTATTTTTTTTTTTTTTCACACACACACCTATACGGATGGGGATTTGTTTCGTGGCATAGTCAGGAGGAATTAGTAAAGTAAGTAGTCCTCCAATTGGCTACAAACTAACCCTTTTTTTCTCGTATACTGAAGTACTATTTAATTAAAAGGCTATATGAATACTAGTGTGTGAGAATTGGAGTGTGTGTGTGTGTGTGTGTGTGTGTGTGTGTGTGTGTGTGTGTGTGTGTGTGTGGAGGACTACAGGTTCCTTCATGCATTGCCACGAAACAGACCAACAATCACCACAGAATACATATAGAGAGCTAGGATCTGTTCTGTTTCATAGCACAGTTTGGAGTATTCAGTAGACCCCCCCACACTTCAGTAGGCTCCCCCCCACACTTCAGTAGACCCCCCCACACTTCAGTAGACCCCCCACACACTTCAGTAGACCCCCCCACACTTCAGTAGACCCCCCCACACTTCAGTAGACCCCCCCACACTTCAGTAGACCCCCACACACTTCAGTAGACCCCCACACACTTCAGTAGACCCCCACACACTTCAGTAGACCCCCACACACTTCAGTAGACCCCCCACACACTTCAGTAGACCCCCACACACTTCAGTAGACCCCCCCACACTTCAGTAGAACCCCCCCCCACTTCAGTAGACCCCCACACACTTCAGTAGACCCAACCCCCACACTTCAGTAGACCCCCACACACTTCAGTAGACCCCCCCACACTTCAGTAAGACCCCCACACACTTCAGTAGACCCCCACACACTTCAGTAGACCCCCCACACTTCAGTAGACCCCCACACACTTCAGTAGAACCCCTCACACCACACTTCAGTAGCTCCCCCCCCCCCAACTTGGTCGACAACAGACAGGGTATTTTCCTAAGATGGGAATGTTGTACGTACCATAGGTGAAAGGTGAAAGGGGGTAAAGGATGGGGGGAGGGGATTTTGGGGGAGGGGATTTTGGGGTAGGGGGTGGGGTGGAGTTTAAGAGAGAGAGAGAGGAGAGAGAGAGAGAGAGAGAGAGAGAGAGAGAGAGAGAGAGAGAGAGAGGTGTGTGAAGGGATGAGGTGGTTAGGTAGGGGACACACACAGAAAGAGAGAGAGAACCGGGTTAACCCACCACTTGCTCTACTACACAACAATATTACTAAGAACCACTCTTCCTACTACACAAACACACACACACACACACACACACTCAACACTTTCCCTACACATACACACACACACGACTGGCTAGCTGTAATGAACCGGTTGGCTCTCAAGGTCTCTCTCTCTCTCTCTCTTTCTCATTGAGACATACAGATAGAGACTCTGGTAAACCCAAAGGGGAGAGAGTGTGTTACATAGATACACAGACCACAACAGACCTTACGGTTTTGAGGATTACTGGTAGAGAATATATTACTCCGGCCTGAGCCGTACAGGAAAACAAGTCAGAAGTAATCACCTTGTGGGGTTGGCAAGAATATGCCCCAAGGAAATTTTATAGGAAAGGCAGAAAGTGGGTGAAATTTGGATCTGTCTACGGTGTTACAGTCTATTACATTACGGGGAAGCCCATTCCATAAGTTGACGACTCAGTTAAAAAAGACATTCTTGAATTCGTGTGAGGTAAAAGATTTGCCTATTATTTTGCAACCGTTAATTTCCTCTGTGAAATTTGATTGGTCGATAGCGAAATACATATTGCAGTCCATAATTTATTATCTATGCCTTTGATAATTTTACAGTAAATACATGGATCAAGTCACCTCTTCATCTACGTTATGATAATGTGAATAGATTTAGTTCCCTTAGTAGCTCCTCGTACGTCTTGTTCCTCAGACTTGGTATCATTTTAGTAACCCGAAATTGGACTCGTTCCAGTTTTGCTACATCTTTCTGGCATTACGGGCACCAGGCTTGAACACAATATTCCATAAAGAATTATACAGAGTAAGTATTGTTTCAGACTGTAGAAAGAGAGAACCAGAGTGATACAGAAAGTTGGATGGAGTGAGACAAGTTGTTTGTAAGAAGTTGACATGGAAAAACTGACCTTTGGTGAGACACAGTAAAAAATAAAGGTCATTATTATATAGTGTGTTGATTGACTTCCTAATACACACACATATATACACACAAACATTATACGTTCACACACACATACATATACACACTCACATTATACGTTCACACACACATACATATACACACTCACATTATACGTTCACACACACATACATATACACACTCACATTATACGTTCACACATACATACTGTACATATACACACACACATACATATACACAGTCACATTATACGTTCACATACACATACATATATATCCACACCCACATTATTCGTTCACACACTCACATACTGACATATATCGCATTATACGTTCACAATACACACACATACATTCGTACATCGAAAAAAAAATCATAATTACACACGCATATAATTATTATCTACATACATACATACACAGAAGAAATATCATTACACATACCGATACATATAAAATTATACATACACATACACATTCCATTATGCATCTTTCTTTCTTTCTCTCTCTCTCTCTCTCTCTCTCTCTCTCTCTCTCTCTCTCTCTCTCTCTCTCTCTCTCTCTCTCTCTCACGCACACACACACACACACACACACACCAAGGCCCTCTTCCCGCCACACCCTACACACGTTCCAAGTAGCTAAAGGGACGAGGTACGAGAAAAAAAATAAAAAAAATAAAAAAATAAAAAGCTATACAAAAACGAGAACTGACTACCCTCCCCTCCCCTCTCCATACCATACTGTATAGCTATAGGTGTGTGTGTGTGTGTGTGTGTGTGTGTGTGTGTGTGTGTGTGTGTGTGTGTGTGTGAAAGAGAGAGAGAGAGAGAGAGAGAGAGAGAGAGAGAGAGAGAGAGAAATTGTTTATGGAAATGGGTGTGTGCATGGTTTATGATATATAATATGTGTGTGTGTGTGTGTGTGTGTGTCTGTGTGTGTGTGTGTGTGTGTGTGTGTGTGTGTGTGTGTGTGTGTGTTGCAGGGCGATGGGCAATGTTATCCCGAACATCAATGTGTTTTTTTTCTAATTCTATAGCCTATATAGTAACATATTTTATGAATAGAGTACCGGTACCCATTTGTGTGCATATTTCCATTTCATCTTTAATCAAATGTTCCACCGATCACTTGCAAAATATTACGTAAACTCATTCTTTTCAAAAATTACCCGCCCGCCATCAAAAGATTTACGTAACATTATTTGCCGTCAACTGCGTGATTACGTAACCCGCGTTGTTAGACTGACACGTGTTATAATCATACTCTAAGGTTGTGTTTCGATTCTTTATGTGTAATCAATGTTTATTTCCTCTTTTCCTTCCCAACAGCAACGATAATTTTAGACGATCGATGTGTTGTTGTTGTGAGAGAAGATAATGGTGGACAATTTGTGTATGGTAGCCTACACTTGCAATCCAAAATAGGTATCCAGGCTTGCTTCGAATAGCCTGATCGAGTATGTAACGAGCTCAAGCAAATAATTATGAAACAGGATCAGCGTTGTAATTGCTTCACTAGTTGTATGTCAAACGATTCGAAACTTCAACAACACCTGGATACAAATTTTGGATTGCGAGTGTACAATTGCCAGCACTTATAACTGATACAGGAGAGGTGGACTGACAATGTTGACTGTACTGGTTATAAGTGCTGGCAACTGTACCTACTATATTGCCAGTGATGAAAGTGTTCTATACTAAACATTTCCTTTTTTTTAATTAGGTGTGAGTCGGTGATGGCAGGAGGTGGGGGCGGGGGCAGCGGAGGGGCGGGGGGGTCATGGGCGGCCCTTGTATTAGCCGTGTGTGTCCTGTGTGGGGAGGGAGGGGGTGGAGCAGGGGCGGGGGGAGCATCAGCAGCCGCCACCCCACGCCAGGCCCCCCCCCACACACACCCTGACGACAACAGTAACAACGAGGTCAGCCCGGATACTTCCTACCTGAGGGTGGGTCGTTCACTCAACCTCCTCCCGAGATATGGCTTCCTCACGCTCTCTATCAAGGTTAGTTAGTGCTCGGGGTTTTTTTATTTAGTTTTTTTTTCTTATTATGTTTATCCCTGATGGTCGAATATTCAGTCTTATTTAATTAATCTGTGAATGTTGGTTGTTTTCATTTTTTTAACACACTGTTGAGTATTCAGATTTCATTATATAAACCCTCTATAAAGATCAGGTAATATTCGAAGCGAGGCAGTACACTCACTAACCAATACAATATATTATTCAAAGCATACTTTTTTTCAAAGCCTACCACGCTCGCTAAGCCTTTTTTTTAAATATACTTTAATTGCTCGCTAACCAATATTTTTCCGTGCATAACTCACTCCCTAACTAATATTTTCAGAACATTCTTTGCTCAATAACAAATCTATGCAAAGTACAGTATTACTCATTTACACTATCAATACCCTTCGATTCCTGGTTTGTCTTTAATTGGTGTGTGTGTGTTTGTGTGTGTCAGGTGTTCCCGCAGCGGACGGACAACAGTTGGGTGTTCAGGGAGAAGACTGCCGAGGTGTTCCAGCCCAACTCGTACTGGGCCACACAGACCAACCCACACTCGCCCTCCTCACCACCCTCAGACCGACCCAGGGGATACGACCAACACTTCCTCATTGACTTCTGCGACAATGAGCGGGACCTCTTCACCGCCTACTTCGACAATTTCTACATGGAGGGCGTGCCTGAGCCTCACCGCGTCTTCACCACTTCCCTCTCCATCCGAACCAAGGCCCAGCACCTAGGAATTCGCCCCACCTATCTGTCGTCGCAGCACTCCTTCGTGTTGGTGCGTTTGTTCAGAAGGAAGAGGAGGGCCACGCTGGGAGGTTCGTAGTAATAACAGTTAAACAATTTCCTGCGAGTTCATTTTTTTTTTTTCTCCCTCTATCTGGGCGAGTCATTTAAGGGAATTAACGTTCTTTTAACGGTATGTTGGAGAGCTACAGGTTTGTTTCCTAGCATACTTTGGAGGAATCAAGGCATTCCAATGTACCCAAAAAGAATTACCACCTTAATAACATACTGTATATTCTATATTAATAAATAAAAGTGATACATAGATATACAAAAAAACTAAACCAGATGCATGCCATAAAAAACTAAGTAAACAAATACAAATAAAATACTGAACACACTGCAAGGCATAAATATCTTAGAATGTCAAATTATCTCTCTCTCTCTCTTTCAATAAGATTTTGGGCTTCATGCCAATCGACTCATGGTGTTGATTATTAAGGTAGTCATCTCTCTCTCTCTCTCTCTCTCAACCTAATTTAATTCATTCCCAAGTTTACATCATTCATCAACCAAAATAAAAAAAATATAGAACATGTTATACACAAACCTTGGCCTAGTTACTGATAAGGTGATGAATTGACTGGTGTGTGTGTGTGTGTGTGTGTGTGTACTCATCCACCATCAAACCCCCTTCAACCACACCAATTTTCCCATCCACCCTCAATCCACTACAGAATATTCTCCTCCACTCACCCACCATAGCCTAACCCTCTTCCTCTACCCATTAATCAACGTTAGAACCCCTTCAAGCACACCCACTCACTCATCTACCCTCAATCCACTATCCACTCCACCATCACCCCCACCAACCAACTCACTCTCCAACCTCAATCCACTATATCCTCCTCCTCCTCCTCCACCAGGCCAACTCACCCTCAACGGCCACTTCAAGAGCGCGGTGAGTGACATCCGCATGGGCTCCCCCTCCTCCGTCAGCCAGTTCCTCGACCACTACGGTACCCACGTCATCACCGAGTACGAGGTGGGAGACGTCATGTACCAAGTCTACGTTTTTGGCGACAGGACCTACGCTGAGCTCAAGAGTAACTTTGCCAGGAGTCAGAGGTGAGTTGAGATGATTAGATAGAGAGATGGGTGTATAGAAAAATAGGTAGATAGATAGATAAATGGATGCATGGATTGATGATTAGATGGAGAGATGGGTGTATATAGAAATAGATAGGTAGGTAGATAAATAGATGCATGGATGGATGATTAGAAGGAGAGATGGGTGTATATAGAAATAGATAGATAGGTAGGTAGGTAGGTAGATAAATAGATGCATGGATGGATGATTAGAAGGAGAGATGGGTGTATATAGAAATAGATAGGTAGGTAGGTAGATAAATAGATGCATGGATGGATGATTAGATGGAGAGATGGGTGTATATAGAAATAGATAGGTAAGTAGATAGATAAATGGATGCATGGATAGAAAGATTAATGGTTAGTTGGATGGCTGGACAGATAGACAGTTAGATAGATGGATAAATTTAAAACAGATAATGAATAGAGAAGTTACATAATTTAAACAGATGAAAAGATAGATAGATAGAAGGATAGATAGATAGATAGAAGGATAAATAGACAGACAAATAGAAAATAGTGAGGGGGGAGAAACGAATGAAAGTAGAGTTGACCAGTTGTGTATATGAACATAAATAGTTGAGAATAATGATCAACTACTGTAAATAAGGGATAGTATACTCTTAATTAGTACATTGGAGTTTCTTCACTCCTCCGACTGAAGTATGCCAAGAAACAGGACCAGATGAACAAAAATAATGGTGACCTGCTGCTTGGAATACTTGGAATGAGGAATCAGTTGCTCCAGATTTACCAACTTTGTAATTTCTCCCCATGAAACTTATAGGCTACTTCTCTCTCTTTCCCTTCCCCCTCTCCCAGTAGTGAGAATGAGCTGACCAGAATGGAACACTACTTCACCCCTTACTACGCCCTCGATGTGGGACGGGTGAAGCTTGCCTCAGGTAGGGTAAAATTATATATGTCCACACACTCATAAATATTTCACTACCCCACCATCTACAGAATGAGAAATGACACCACATAATATTATAAAACGCTGGAAATCACCACTTTTCATACAACTTTTCCTTCTCAATCAGTGAACCCTAACCATTAATGATCTCTTTTTCTCAACATCCCATCATATTCTCTCTCTTTCTTAAACATTCCCCCCACTCTCTCTCCATCTACAATTGCCAACACTTATAACTGGTACACGAAGAGGATTAACAATTCTGAATGTACCAGTTATAAGTGCCAGCAACTGTACAGTACATAAACATGACACTAATCATCTCCTCCACCAGGTAACCCAGCCTTCGAGGAGACGGTGGCCAACCAACTCATGTCAGTGACCTTCTTCCGGATGTACCATTCCATCTTCTCCATCTTCAAGGACCAAGCTCTGGAGAGGGAACTGGAGCAGCTGGATGGGGAGGTGGTACTGAGCCTCAAGCTGGAGAAGATTACCAAAATTGTGCCAAAGTCACCTGAGGCCAGGTGGCTGGGGGAAATTCTAGATAACACCCTCTCCCTCTACTACGTCACCATGTAAACATGAAGGGAGTTGGTTTGTTTTGTTTAATAGTGCTGATGGTGGGTAGTAGGAAGTAGAACCTCATCTGACACAAAAGCACAAAACAGAAAGAGAGAAACAGAGAAACAAAGAGAGAGAGTTCAACTCACCATCACTCTGTTACAACACTGAGTTAATCCACTGCAACTGCATGGCAGAAACAGGATTAAGGCATTCTAGTGAGCTTGGTCACAGAGCTCATAGGATGGTGCTACCCCTCTCCCTACGAGCATCCAACTTTGGGCCATACATCAGAATATATGTGATGTTGACGATTGTCTGGTACCGGTATGATGGCTGTGTAGTGTGTCTATGAAGTACTAGTACCACACCATTAACAACACCATGAATGTTCTTGCATACAGTCCTCAGAATGCTCAATGGGAGACGAAGACGCTACCATAGCATTCACCCGGGCATTGACTGGGATCTCCAAAACTCACTAACTAACTAACTGATTAAAATTAATGATTGACTGACTGACCATTTAACAGAGAGAGAGAGAGAGAGAAAGAGAGAAAATAAATTGGCTACAGCCTGGGCCTGGGCCATCATAAGGCTGAAGCCTCAACTAGAGCGTGTGAAATAATTGTTGCCTTATTAAATGCCGGTACAGTGCCTTCAAGATGAAATGTTTGTGATGGCAGAATTGTGTGTTTATACTATTCTATACATTACTGTGTGAATGAGTAGCTTTGAGCATTAAAAGAAGTGATCTCTTTTGGGTGAATTGGAAGGCTACCAATTTTACAGACTGCTATGAAACGGATCGTATTGAGGTACCATACCATACAAGTCTGTTTCTCAGAAGAATCAGTAAGGTAGTCCTCCAATTTGGCCTAATATCAGACATGCTTATTACTATGCCAATAAAGGTCACTCGTATTTTCAGCAGTAAATCACATCAACAAAATAATTAATAACCAACAATAAATACAATAATACGTGAGATCTTTAAACATTGCAAATTATATAATGACAAGAGGACATGGATTATAAATTATCTTAATGTAAAATATAATTAAATCAGTGGTTGTCAGTGTATTTTATAAATGCATGGTTTACCACAGCAGTCAATGCAATACCCGATTTCAGTTCACTCTAGCAGAGAATAAACGAGTCTCTCTTACTTAGGGATGAACATACTAGGATCAAAAATGACAGAAGGATCTCCTCATATATTGCAACACAAATTATTACGATTTTGCTGTCTTTACACACGCACTGTATTGTGGGGTTACAGCCCTATCAATATCAATCTTATAAATTCTGTATATATTATGGGTACAAACTACATTTAGATCATGACTCTCCAGGTTCTCAGTGATTTACAAACATAACAACAGCTACTGCATTCTCACAAGATTATTATAGGTGTTTATTAGACTAATGTGGACACTGGTTGTTCACATACATATGTCGAGGGAACAATTTCTAAATCCTAGTGGACCATATCAATTTACAGCACAAAACTGAGCAATAAATATTAAGGGCAAAGCTGTTATGTTTGGCAGACACTGAGGCTGTGATTTCCTCATCCTGCATTTAATATGGAGTAATATATTTGCTTAATATGCAAATTTCTTTATTACTGTACTCTTGCATTGGTGAGTCTTCCAAGTAGAAATGGAAATGTTTCCACCAAGCTAGACCATACATGACACACAGCCTTACTAAGATTACAATAGACACTGTCCCTCTCGACAGCCTTGATCTTACAGCCATTTTGAGTACAAGGTGAGAGAAGTACTGTATTACTACACCTCTCAGTGTCTTTAATGAAAAAGCCTTTATTTAATGGCAAATTATTGTCATCAAAAGTTTAGTTATAAAACATGTGTGTGACTGATGTATCTCCCAAGTCTTGGTGAGAAGCAAAGACCAGTTGTATTTTTAAAGAATATTTTGTACTGTAATAAACTGTTCTGTCAAGAGTACAGTACTGTTGAATACTCTGTCAAGAGTGCTGTACTTCATATTATGTCATAATATAAGTCATTCATATTATAAAATATAATTTTTAAAGCCACTTTCATTTTCCTTCTTTCTATGTATGGAGCAAATGTCAGGTACAAATCAGCATTTGTTAAATTACAATCAAACAAAGAGTGTACTTGCAGGCTGACAGGATAGGTAAAAGAGTTTGCACCAATAAAGGAAATGGCATAGTGATAGTGATAAAAACAAAAACAAAATTATAATAAATAATAGAAAGATGAGTAGCATAATTTATGGTGTAGAATGACAATTATGTCATTTAATATGGATGTCAACTACCATAATGTCCACTGAAAACATGGCAAGGTGAGTGTGCAAAAAATATAATTAACATCTCAATTTCCTCTCAGGAATGCATGCATTATACTTTGTGATTCAACAGTAATAACAGTACCCACAAGACTATAATACAGTATAACATGCAGCATCACATAGCAGTAGAAGACGAATGTACTGTACAATGAAATCCTGCCCTACTCTTGTTTAAGGTGGAGGGTGGCACAATAGGATTATAACCATTTTCATACCTTATACAGTATAAACCACATAAACACTATTATATGATCTACAAATACAACACTAACAATACTATAATATTTAAAGAAATTACTCATTCCCTTACCTTATCCACGCCACTCATTAAACAATTTCCAATGATGTCCTTACTGGATATCGGACAACAATATTACACAGTACAGTACAGGAAAATTGGAGGGTGACTGATTCCTCCAAACTATGCCACTAAACTGAATCTCTACTATTATAGTAACATTGAGGTTGTTTAATTTCAGGCATAGGTTGGATCAATTATTAGACCTCCCATTCATCAACAAGAGTGCCCTTTCTTTAACATATCCTTACCTCACAAACAGTAAACCCTGCCCAATGGTTTACTTGTACTCATTACAGCACTAAGAATTTACAAGATATTGAGCATTGTCTTACCTTCCATGTGCTCACTCCAGCTGTCAAGCGAAAAGGACAGAAGCAATACAAGCAAGCAGAAACATCACAGGGAACACACATGCACTTCCTATACACTGGTACTGGCTGAAAGCGAGAGACAAGTCAGGAGAAAGCCATTGAAATGTCCAGCAGTGCTAAAATAAAAATTGGACGATGGACACAAAATACATATCACTGGAAATTTAACTCTGGAATTGTTGTGATCTTCATTCCTGGGGGGGGGGGGGGGGGGGGGCGGCGTAGAGTACGACCTGGGACTCAACAATAAACTTGAGGCCTATGTTCAGTACCCCCCCCCTAAAAAAAAAAAAAAAAAAAGTATTCCTCAAGCATACTAAATTCAAATATCTTGCAAAGTTAATAATAACTGTATAAGTTGAGGTATAAAACAAAGGTCATTTGATGGAAAAATAGTTTTTTTTTACTATTCATATTTCACATTCAGCCTAATTTATACAAGTACCAAGCTGAATTTAATCTACTTAGACAATAAACACTCCTGTACAATTTTCTTCATCATAATTATTCTATAAAATAATAAGATTGAACAACTATACAATGTAATTGACTCCAACTTAAACTCTCCACCTGTATTTCATCTTCTATTGTGCCAGGCCTCAACAAGTATATACCACAAGATGACCAGGGAAGGATAGGTTGGAATCATGTCTAGCCTCTAATCACTAAGCCACAATGGGTTATTTTGCAAATTGGGAAGAGGAAGATAAAGTGGTGAAGGGTGAATTACATAGGAGTGGGTGGTCTATATTCCATTTATTGACTGAATATAGATACTTGACTGTTTCTTGTACTATACACATCATTGTGTGGCTGATGAGCTCTTTAAAAACTTATATACGACATCAATAAGGCTGCACATAATCAATTATACTAGGATGTATGGAAAACAATTACATCACATAAGACATATCAAAACCTGCAAGAAATATTCATACCTATCACTGTGTTGATTAAATATTGTATATACTCTCTCAATTAATATATAAAACAAAACAAGTGATGATCTTTTAAATTACATTATAATTTTACTTAACACACTGTATGATATGGTAGGATATGCATGAATGAATGAATGAATGGAAAAATGATTTGGCTACAACCTATTGGACTATGGCCCTCAAAAGGTCAGAGGTAGGATACTGATATTGCAACAGGATAAAAGAAAAGAGAGCATGTACAAAGGGAGAAAACAAAACAAAAACTTTGATGGGAGTCAGCAATCAAAATAGGAGAAAAGGAAAAAAGAATGAAAAAGAGGGACAGTTTAAGAGACGAAAGGAACTGACGTGGGACCAGAGGGGCATCAGAAGCCTTAAAGTATCGCCCTTGGATCTCTGCAGGCATTGTATACTCCTCCTACAGGGACAACTTATATTTCTCAAGATAAAAATACTCCTTCAATGCTATTCATACTTACACAAAAATTACCAGATATATTTTCTCATCTAGAGCAGCTCTTAGACGTTGCATCATCACCTCCAACCATTAAACTTCTTGCCTTTCTTCTTGACAGTCTGAGGGAGTGAGTCCAGACCACTGTCAAACTCAGACATGGTTAATGATTTGGGTAGGATTCCACACTTCTGGTTCATGACTTGGATGCGCCTGTAAATAGGTGTCACCATTAATCTTGAGCTTATACTTATTATGAATACAACTAGCAATTCAATCTTGCCCTGAATCAAGGATACTCCAGGACTAAATTTGTGTCTGTTACCACCAGAGGTTACTGGAATCATATAAATATATATATATATTTATTCTAGGGGGGGAGGGGGTTATGTCTACTTTTCACAAAAAAATCATGTGAACTCTAGATTGGGTCATGCTCCAACGTCAGACACAGATGATAAAAGCTATACACATACTGCACCACATACAATCCAAGCAATTACAGTGACATCTGGTAGCAACAAATATGACATTAGTTTAAGAGTGTTCTCCTGCCAATACCCAACATAAATAGAATGAACCCTGGTAACTTCTCTGCAACCTCAAATAACTTACTTTCGCCTCTCTCTGAACTCTGTCCTCTCTTTCATCTCCCGCTTGGCTTTGAAGGCTGCCCCGGCTCCAAGGGCTGCTGGTGCATCCCTCAATCCCATGCTCTTGGCATAGTGACCCAAGTGGAGGGCCTTAAAGTTGAACATCTCACGCACTTCCCTCGGGTAAGAAGCGTATGACCGCACAAACGAAACATAGGCTGGCGATGGAAAGCAAAGAGAGGGAAGGTTAGTAGGGATATGCTTAGATTTCCATACATAAGCTACACTGTAATGAAGACTGTGCATCCAAGTTGAACATCTCAAGCACATCTTTCATGTAGGATATGTATGATCGAGCAAATGACAAGGAGGCTGGTGGTGGGGAATTTGAGGGAAAGTTGTTAGATATAATAATTCTTAGACTATTTATAATGAAGACTGATGGTGGAGAGTGACAGTATAATGACAAGTAACTATAATAATGAGCAATTATAATGAGAAGATAATATAATGATTAAATACTGCATAATAAAAAGTAAGTATAATGGACTGACTGGTGTACCGTACATTACATTTCATTACCTTTCTTGGCCAATTCATGAAGTTCCCTATCAGCCAGCAGTAGCCTCTCGACCTTCACCTGTATCCTGGTCGCTGCCTCCTCTACTGTGCCAGGAACACGCTGAGGAAAGAGTGGGTAAGATATACGGTTGCATGCAAATATTTCAGTAGTGTTTAAGATGCTGTGTTACCGTTATGATGGCTCTGTAGTGTGTTAAAGAAGCCCTTGTACTGGTACCACGCCATCGTCAACACCACCGATATTCTTGCATAATGCCCTGTGTTATGTGGGTGTTTTTCCTTTTATCTGTATGAACTTTGTGACATGGTGTTTGTGGAGTGCCGTTTTTTATTGTGGCAAAAACACCCATTCAGTTCACAGTAATAATTTTGACCTTAAATACATATTTTGCCTATATCCTACAGATGTCGATATGTACCCAGTTGTGTAAATTTTAGGCGTAATTTGTCTAAGATTGCACTACATTTACCGTAAAAGCCAAGAAATTAAATGAAGGAGCCTATACACTTTTGCTAGGTAAAAAAAAAAGAATTCTCATACTACCAAACAGACTAAGTAATCTACTGGACCGGTGTTAAACGAGAAATGGTACATATCTGTTAGTGTATGTCCAGAGCCTAACAAACTATATTCTCAAGTATAGTACAGCATAACATTTTACCTCATGCGCAGCAAAATCCCCTGACCTCATCAGATTTCGTAGAACAGATGGCATTCTGATTTCACTAGGGCTGAAATAAGAACAGGACTGAGAATTAACACTGTACTAGTAACCTCTTCAGTGTTAGGGTCACAAGATATTTGTGTGTCAACGTTGGTTTTTTCATAATGGTATATTGAAGGTAAACTGTACTGTATCTCATTACAATCTGAGAGATACAATTCACACCTAGCAGGTTGTAGTGAGTGTAGTCAAATATGAATCTGTCTCTCTCATGTACAACAAACTCACATGATCTTGTGGTCGTTGAGAAGTTGAACATATGGAGCCTCAGCGGGGGCCAGGAAGAGGATGGCTGCTCCGGGAGCGTTAACACGTGCAGTGCGACCCACGCGGTGCACATAGTCAGCTACGGTGCAAGCTGCATTGAACTGCACTATCCACCCTACCTTGGGCAGGTCCAGCCCACGCGATGCAACATCCTGCAGGTGTGAAAGTCAGTGTGAAATGGGATAAAAAGACTACTGTGCTTAGCCATTTCTGAAAAAATTCCGAGAGCACTTGTACTAGAACTTATCCACCCCATCTTGGGCATATTCAGCCCATGCGAGGCAACTTCCCGAAGGTGTGAAAATGGGGAAAACAAGACAACCACACTTGGGTATTTCTGAAAAATTTATGAGTCTACACCAGGAGAGGTATACCCAAGATGAGGAACAGCAAGCATAATGGTAAAAGATAGAAAAGAAAACAGCTGAAGATAGGAATGGGGATGGTTTTGAATCTGAAGGGGTGCCAAAACCCTTAAAGCATTGCTCACTACACAACCCCTTTTACATTGACTGATAAATATGACTATGCTACTAAATAAGATAACTAGTACAAAAATGTTGTGGTAAGGTTATCAAACACATACCATAGTGAAGTACTGTAAAGCTTAATTGAAAAGTGAACTGAAGTACATAGTATTTAAGGTGTCAAGTGGTATACAGTTTAAGTAAAAGATGAAATACACAGATAAATAGATAAACTTCTACTGATATATATCAATGGAAAGAACTGTAACAAAGCCAGAGCATAGATAAATAAATAAATAAACTCTTTATGACTTACCGTACACATAAGCACTCCGGCGCTTGCTTCTCGGAATGAATTAAACACTGCACAGCGGTCCTGAAATTATAACACACCATTACACCTTGGAACAATCAAAATAAATTCAACATACCAACAGCTAATACAATGCAAATTACTAGAGTACAATATTTACATTCTCGTTCAATTAAGACTCAAGAAAGTTACTATCAAAATTTGTGTGGCCTTCTTTCTTGTTGTTGTTGAAGTTCCTCAAGCTGTCTGGCCGAGCAGCCCCGAGCTCCTGAGGAAGGCCATGACCTGAACCGGGCTTTCCCACAGTGCCCTCAGAGAGTGTATGTTGTGTTGTTGGCGTGTGTGGTTTGTGTATTGCAGTCTTCAATAATGTGTTTAATAGTATGGGTAGTACACTCCTATTTTTTCACCATCTGTCTACCATTTATACTTGTTTTTCACCTTCAACATCATCAAAAACAGAATCTTTCTCACTCCAAATCTCTCAAACTATATATGTCTCTTTTTCTCTCTATCTAACTACTGTACAGTGGAGTCTCTTTTATCCAAGAATCACATGACTAATTTTTTGGATAAAAGATATTACAATATATATATATATATTGAAAGACATACAACAGATATACAAAATATATTACATTTCCATAGCCTGGACAACTTCGAAGTTAATAATTATGAACTTGGAAACGTATATCTTTTTGTTAGCCTATGTCATAGAGAGTGGTTGACCCATTATTGTATTCTTTTATTAACACACATCTGTTTACTTCATGTTCTGTCTTGTTACATACTCTCGACCCTGAAATTTAATTGTAAATCAAGGGTAAAGTGTACTTTTATATTTTTATTAATGTTATTGTGTTCATGCCATTATGTTATTGTATCAATGTAAATACAACATGTGCTATATCCCATCGGAATATATGCCGCACTATGTTTAAAACTGTAAATTAACGCTAGTGGCACAACGGGTTTGAATATGAAATTTAGTTAATCGAAATTAAATTGTTTCAGCAAAATTTTGGTTAATGACATATTTCAGTTAAAAGAATTTTGGATAAACGTGATTTAACTGTACTACATTACATCAAAAGTAACCACTGCAAATCCAGAACACATATCCACCTGTTGTGTCATGTTCCCATGCAATTTCTGAAAGAGTATCATGTCTTTGTCGTCCTCCTTTTCTTTTCTTCCTCCTCGTGCTCTTCCCCCTTCCTCGTCCGGCTCAATGTCCTCCTCATCCTCGCTTCCCTTCCCATCGTCCTCTTCCCCCGCCAGCACCCTTTCAGCTCGCTGCATCAGGTATGACTTCTTGACTGTCTCCTTTCCGTATCTGCAAAACACAAAGTTATTCGTAAACATATTACTATAAAGTAAAAGGAACCTTCACCAATTTCAATATCCTATTTCCATTTTATTCAAGGGGAGGTGAACTCCAGAACCATGGATGGAAATATGAAATCAGAATACAGAAACAAGGGTCTGAAATACTCAGTAAAATGGGCCATTAACTCCCTCTTTCAAGACCATGAAATTTCCAGCTCCCCCCACAAGGAAATTTTAGAGACAATTCCAAAGAATTATTCAGACAGCCAAGATAGAAAGAAACCCAATATGGAGTAAAATACATAAATGCATAAAAAAGTACCCAACTTCTTTTCACTCACTTGGATAATATCTCACTAAAGAGTGCAGTATGATAGTCCACCATATCTTGAGTTGCAAAGAAAATTATCATTTTCCTTTCATTGCCAAACTGAGGGGAGAGAAAAATTATATATGAGATTCTTCTTAAAAGTAAAAGGAAAATCTTTTTGGTAAATTAGAGCTACTAATTATTGTACTCTAAACTATGTAAGGAAACATATCGTAACGGATCCATTTTGTGACATAGTTTGGAGGAATAAGTTGCCCTCCAATGAACTGTCAAGGGACAACAGGACTATAAAAAGAGTACCTAAACACACAAAAGAACAATAAAAAGATAATCACTGTGCATACATGGGAAACAGAATAATAGTATCTATGTGCACTAAAGAACTATAAAATAAAAATCTTAATATCAGTACAACAGGAATAAAATAGAGTAGCACCAATTTGCAAAACTGTACTAAAGTGAAAGCTCTTTTATCCGGCACCAGTGGGATCGAGAACGTTCCGGATACGAGAAATTTCCGGATACAAGAAAGTGTACTTTAAAATTACGTTTGTCTACATTCATTCACAAGTACAGTTAAATCTCGATTTAACGGACCTCAATGTAACGGATTTTGGTAGGTACATTATTTACACATCATTACATACCGGTACCTATTTATGTATATATACAGTTGACTCTCAAATAAATCCGAGGAGTTCTTATACTTAACGAGCGAAATTATAATAAACATGTCAGTAAATTATATCACTGTCGTCTGTGAAGTGTGTGTGTGTGTGTGTTGCCATCACTTCTCCCGTGCTCCTTCCCCCCTACTCTCGGTCTCCATTCACCCTAGCCCAAGGTCAAAGGAATATACATAGGCCTAGCCTGCCTTGTCACCGTGTGTGTGACTCGCTCGTTTTTAGTAATTACGAGTTAACCACCAGCTTCAACACTCAGTCATGCCTGGTGGTGCATTGACAAAACGGAAGGTCATATCCTTCCATATCAAGAAGGAAGGTTTTTCTCAAACAGAGAAAGACGGAAATACCAAAATATGCTCAATAAAATGTAAACAAACGATATCGCGCTATCTCCCCCCTTCCCCCTACCACCTCCACCATTACTACGCATGCAGATGACTCATTTCAGTCATGAGTCATCAGCGAAAACCTTAATACAAATTGTTATATGCATTTATTATGCTTAATACGAATTGTAATACTGTATTTACATTTGTAAAGTAACAGTACAGTACACTTCTCTTCACTTTTAACACTCGTCACTCCCTCCTCACTCTGCGCTCTGAGCGGGTGAGCGTGGCCTTTCTTTTTTGCTATATTAATCTTTTTATGAAAAAAATGCCGGATACGGGAAGTTTCCGATTAACAGAATGCCGGATAAAGAAGCTTTCACTGTATTACCATAAATATATAAAGTATGCATCCACACATCCATCCTCACCCTGCACTTGGAGAGTATAAACGCCGCAAGAGTGACGAGCCTGAGCTTGGCCGGGACGAGGATATAGTGGTGATCGAGGTTCTCTGGGGTAGCCAGAGCCTCGGTGGTCAACTGGCCACTCTTCCTCTCACCATAGCTGATGTCTACCACCTCTGGATCCACAAGGCTCATTCCTGGAATATATATACTTTAATCTAGTTGTTCTAACAGCTTAGGTATCACTGACCATAAACAGTTATACCTCCAGCTAAAATAGATTATAAACACGTGCTCTGATTACATTCCAGTATTTGTAAACTCTCTGTAATACTCACTTGTGTCAATACTTATCACTAGTTATCTCGGCCTGCATTACATCTTCTATATGGCTGAGAAATGAGAGGAGATACTTCGTATATTTTCGTTTGGTAAAATAAGTTAATTAGATATTACAGTACTGTACAATACATGATGACACTGACCAGCAAGTTTCTCAACCCCAGATGACAGTGTGGCAGAGAGCATGATGGTCTGTCTAGTAGTGGCCTGGCCCTCCTGGTGTTCCTTCAGTGTCTCCATAATGCTGTAAAGTAAACATGTTTAGTAAGAGTACAAATTTTATTTTTTCGATGTTATAACGGGCTATTAGCAAGATTCAGCAAAGACAGCAAATTTGAGTATTTTTCCGGCATGATGGTTCAAACTACGCCACAAATACAAACTCCTAATTATAACATTAAGGTCATCTGTTTGGAGGAGTTAGTAGCTCTCCAGTTTATCATGAAGAGAGTACAGTAATAACTTTAAATAAAATCTGGACTGACCTTGTAAGGCTCTGCTCATAGCCCATGTCAAGGAGACGATCAGCCTCGTCCACAACCAAGTATTTGACTCCGGCCAGGCTGAGGGACTTGGTGTGATGGAGATGGTCGATGAGGCGACCGGGCGTTCCCACCAGGATGTTGATGCCTTTCCTTAGCCGTGCCTTCTCAGCCTTCTTTTTCTCTCCCCCCACCAGGTATCCAGGCACCACCCAAACACATGACTGAAAGTGTTGTGAGGAAAGTTATTCAAATATGAATGTACTGTATATGGTATGCAATACCATCAATGTAGGAGAAAGATATGTAACAAGCAACTTAGTCTGGGAAAGAAAGAAGTTTAACAATTTAATTAATCCAAATTTGAATTTCCCACCTTTGTCTCAATGCATTACTATTTGCTCTGTCACATATAATATTAAAGGTCAGCAAAATGAACTAATTTTGATGATAAAAACTGTTGACATTTTAATTGTTGAGCTTCGGTATGGTTCAACTAAATCATCTTTCGTCATCTTACCTTACAGAGCTTCTCAAACCACTGGTAGCTCTGCAGTGCCAGCTCTCGGGTCGGCACCACCACCAGGGCAAGGACACCTTCATTTCGTTGTACTCGGTCACTACGCTGCAAAGTATACAAGTTCAAGTTGTACATATGTAAGGTTCATTATCTCTTCTGTTTTGTATCTGGAGGCAGGACAAATCACTACCCATTATTTTATATGATGGGTGATATTTAGAGGGATTTGATGCCCCTTTAGTCCTTTTTGGCTCTTTAAATATTCCTCTTTTCCTTTATTTTCCTTTGTCCATAATGCCATAGGAAGACCCAGGACCAGTAGACTGAAAGCAAATCATTTTCATTCATTCGTTCTAGCCAAAAACATAATCATAAACCCATCATCATAAGCTTGAGTATGATGTGTGTCATATAGTTTTCATTCATTTGTTTTAGCCAACAACATAATCATAAACCTACCATCATGAGTTTGTGTATGATGGGGAGGGCATAGGTGAGAGTCTTGCCAGAGCCCGTTTGAGACTTGACCAGGGTGTCGCGACCGGCCAGGACGGGGGGGATGCTCTTCTCCTGAACCTGTGTCATCGAGGTGAAGCCAAGTTTCCCTACGTTGGACACCTGCATAATTGGAGATATTGTAATTAGTAAAGTGAAGGAATATTGGAGAGACTTGGAGAGATGCTGTTCTATTGTAACTCAACTGACAACCCAGTTATTTATGAGATATTTAAAAATGAACCCAAATCATATACAGATAATAGAACACCAAGATGGTGCTGTACTGAATAGCAAGTGACAGAAGCAAATTTACTGTCTCTTCAAATATTTATAGCAGGTTTACAAATTATTTCAAAAACAGTACTTCTACAGTGTTTAGTATTTACATTCATAGTGATAAAAAAACTTCCGAATACCTGTACTTATTGTACTGATAGTCAGCCAAAATAGTCATCTCTTCATTCCGAATCCCATAAATATTCAAAGGACAAAATCAGGGAACTTCAAAAGCCTAGCAACTGTGGCAGACAAATGGTGAAGAGGATGAGTGGTTTGGGGAGGAAGATGGAGTTGGGGTAGTGGAGAATGTGTGTGCTTATTAGAGTGCTGTAAAGTAAACCCTGCTCCTTCACCTGATCTTTTCAATTATTTATTGAGTTCATAACAAAGACACACCTCTTTTGGCTGACTACACTCTGCTACAACTTTAAGAGTGACTGTAAATAGACCATACAGCACTTCACTTTACTCACTATCTGTGGGGCAATGTTCAAGCTGGAGAACGAGGCCTCCGAAAACACCTTCTCCGAAACTCTGGCCACTTCTGACTTAGGTATGACAGGGATGATGGGGTTGCCAGTGAACAGTGAAGATACAAAGGAATTCTTCCCCTCCATTGCCGCCTCCTTCAGTGGAGCTGTTGGTTCATGACTGCCATGATTCACCACCATATCCCGAGTCATAAGATTGGCAATGGCAGGATGACTGTCTTCCCTCTGGTGCTGTTGTGCTGTGTTGGTGAGCTCCTGTGTGTTAAACCTGGAGCGTTTCTGGGGTGGTCCATCGTTCTCTCTCTCTCTTGTGTGGAAGCTGCCATATTGTTGTAGTAATCCTCTTTTGCCTGGTGTATAAGCTTGTTCTGTTCTCTCTCTCTCTGGTAAACTGTTATTATTCACTTGAACACTTTTTCTGGGCAGTGTTTCAGCTTGCTTCTCTGTCTCTCTCTCTTGGAAACTGGTATTCTGTTGTACATTTCTACTGGGTTGTGCCTCAGCTTGCTTCTCTTTCTCTCCATCATTTACGTTGGCATTTTGTTTTTGTGCACTCCTTTTGGGCAGTACATTTTGTCTCTCTTTCTCTCTATTTTGTTCTTGCACACTTTTCCTGGGAACAAACTTTGCTTGGCTCCCTCCCCCTCTCTTCAAGATGCCACCACTTTGCTGTTTTACACTCGGTCTCAGTGGTCTGGCTGCTCGTACATAGACCTGGCTTAGTGTCTCTTGTGATGAGCTCTCTTTGCCTTTTTTGTGGAAGTCACTGAAGTAGTTCTGAGGGTGGACAGAAAATCAATTATCCACAAAATTACAAATTTACCATAATAAGAATAAAGATACACAATCATGTGTGAGTAAATAATAAATCTAGATGTGACTGTTCATTAACCTCCATTTGATATAGAGTATACCAGTGTTTTTCTGTTAATCCATCAGTTTACTACTGAAATTAATTATATATTTTTTAGAATTATAATTTAACATTATGTATACCATTCTAAGACACTTTTCCTCTAAAGCATTTCTGGGCAGAAATTCCTAGCATATCAAAGGTCAAATGAATTTCATTATTATATCCAGGGTATACAGGATTTTATATTACATCCAGAAATGGAAAAATTTAAGAAGAGCCACAGAAATGGAAATATAATTTTTCCCAGCTTTTTTATAGATAATCCATCACTCTCATATTTCATACATATACTAAAATATATGGGCAACAGTGCACTTTGACCATGTTTGATCCCCCTTCATGAGACTGGATTGAGGGATATACAGTAACAAGTAAATAACGCATTAAATAGCTAATCTTTATGGTTAATTTCCCAAGTTATATGCAGGTGAAATTTTCAAATACCGGTAACACGTAATTTTTCTTAGTTTCTCGTGCCATTCATGCTATTTTAACATTTATTTACAGCGGAAATCTCCTGTTTTGACCATAACCTATCACCCCAACAATCTTGAGGGAGAGCCTTGGATAACGGAGTTTTGAATTGATAGAAATGCAGAACATTGATAATCCAAGTCATTTTATAAGTTAGATTATTATTATGATATGAAAAAAAAAATGGATGTCTGAGAAACCAAGCCAACTTTTGGAATCATCCCAACCTGACCTGACCTAACCTAATCTGGACCAAGGAAAACTACCAGGACCTAACAGGGAAAAATTACAGCTAACCTTGTAATCAAGGGGAATCAAATCCATATAGAAAGAATCAAATCAACCATATAAATCATCAGACCTAAGAAATTGATCCATTTAAATTCTAGTCGTACCAAAGGGGAATCGAACCTCGGACCAGAGAGTTGAAAGGCAGAGCTTCTACCGGGTAGACCATAGGAGCACTCCACTGGTATAGCTTTCGAATCCCGCCTTTGGTATTTTTACAGTAAACCTGGGTTCAGTAAAACGTATATATTAGAATGTTTTACCACTAATTAGGACCATTCTAAGACTATTTTCTTCAATGGTGTTTCTCTCGGAAATGCCCCGTTTTCGAGATATGCCCAGTTTTCATACCCCATACAAACTTGGGGGAGAGCCTGGGAATACAGGGTTTTGGGTGGGAGAAAACACGCTGTACACTATGGCGTTGTCTTTATAATACACTTCTTAACTTTGTTTCTCTTAGAAATGACTCGTTTTCGAGGTATGCCCCCGTTTTCATACCCCATACAAACTTGGGGGAGAGCCTGGGAATACGTGGTTTTGGGTGGGGGAAAACACTATCAGTGTTGCAAATGTTGTAATATTCACGCCACTTGTGGCTGTATTGGCTATATTTTGTTTTGGGAATACTGTGTTTGAGCGTCCTGTATCCATATACGTTCCTGGATATTTACCCAGTAACTTTTTCTATTTGTTATACCGGTTTTATGCCCAGGTTAGGCCCGGTAGTTAGCCCAGGTTAGGTCCCGGTAGTCTGTCGTGGTCTAGGTTAGGTTAGGTTAGGTCAAGTTAGGTAATACTAATTCCCAAAATAACCATTTGATTTGAATATCTAGCCCAACCCAAGCCAACACGTGTTGTAACGCTGCTGTTTGGGCTATAATTGTATTTTATTGTATCGGTCTCGAAAACTTTGTTATTTCGCTTTTATTTCCTGTTTCAAGTGTTTATTTAAGACAATTACATATTATAAAGACAACGCCATAGTGTACAGCATGTTTTCCCCCACCCAAAACCCCGGATTCCCAGGCTCTCCCCCAAGTTTGTATGGGGTATGAAAACTGGGCTTATCTCGAAAACGGGGCATTTCCGAGAGAAACACCATTGAAGAAAATAGTCTTAGAATGGTCATAATTAGTGGTAAAACATACTAATATATACGTTTTACTGAACCCTGGTTTACTGTAAAAATACCCGGGAGTGTACTATATATAATTCATGCCATACATACATACATATATACATACCTGTCTTGGTTCTTTATTATCCACACGAAAATTGAGTAACAACCCCCCACTATTATTACTCGTCTGACTCATATTTAAGGATAATTATAGGATTATTAAAGGATTTCTATGACTCCTCCCCCTCCTCCTCTCCTCCCCAGGGACTTGTAGTGGTGAACTGGGTTGCCTGAAGAGTTAAATTAGTGTTAGTAGTATGTTAATGGCACGTGTATCGTAAACTAATCCCACTTGGGTCTGACTCTGACGTCAACAACAACATGCTGTCTGGCTGGTTCAGTGTTGCCAGGTCTGGATGGCGAAATATCCCTAACTTCACCTTGAGAAATGTTTCCTTTTTGCCTCAATCATTCTCTGCTGTTTACTCTTGAACATTGACGGTCTCTTTGGTATTTTCCCTGCTGGTAGAAATGTCCCTATTTACCCTTGAACAATCTTTATTATAATATCCCTGTGAGTAGTTCAAAATTTCCTATAAGATTGTATTTCCCTGCATTTGGCAACACTGGTCTATCTGGCTGCGAGTGGACATTATTAAATCCAGTTTACGTTTCATATATTTTGTGATTATTTCCTTCTTACGTATTAGTGAAAGAATATTTCTTCACTATTTACACTACTTTTTCATGTTTATTGATGTTTTATAAGATTCAATGTTCATATTTTCTAATGCTTTTTTTTATTTTTACTACTGTCTTTTGAACTGTTATAACATACTGCAACTCACCAGCAGCACGGCTCCCTCTCCAAGCAGGGTTGCCAGACGTACGATAATTACCGTATCACAGGCTGCACACCATAAAACCAAAATCAAGGATCATTTTGACATGAGAGGCACACAAACACTTTATTATAGTCCATGAGCTGAGCCTGGAACTTAAGAGAGTACCAAAAATGTGAATAAATATCATGTGCACTTTCAGCAATTAAGGTGGATGTCTGAAGTGTTGCGAAATGGTTGATGGACATTCCAGAAATATAGCTAATCAATCACCTTTTTGGCAACCTATCTCTAGCAAGTACATGGAGGTATAATCTAAGAGGAGGCGGCATGACGTCACAGAAGTGAAGCCAATTTTCTATTGGTCGGCTGTCCTCCCTACCCCCCATTGACTCAAAACATTGGACAGCTGATCATGTCGGACCATCAATTTCACCAACATTCTTTGCCATTTTTTAAGATAATGCTGGCGTGTTCAGCATATGGTTGTACCCAGAGAGACAGGAGTCTTTCTACTACATTTCATATGTATGTTAAGAAAGTCATATAGAAAAATATACGACAGAAATTGACAAATCAACGAAGTGAATTTCATCACCTGCCTCGCACACCGCGACCCGTACCCATGTCCTGTAGAATATTAATACTGTACACACAAAAACTGTAAAGCCAAGGCTATTATAGTGTTCTGATATTAACTATTAATGTATAACCTGACGTATATATAGCATTGACAGGGTTATAAAAGATAAACTGGCTCCATGGGGGGACCTATTTGTGCCTAAGTTAGGGTTGGCCTGAAGGATAACTCGAGTGTTGAGAGGTTGTATTATGAATGTTTTAGCATATTTCATAATGTTTTAAAGATATTTAATTTATAATTGTGTTTACTATGTAGACTATTTGCTTGTTGAGAATTTAGGTGTAAGTTAAAAAAAACCGTAGTCTAAGTTAAGCCAATGTGTGGAAAGAGTTTTTATAATTGTGAAATTACTGCCTGGGACTGATGAGTAAAATTAATGTTTCTGTGTAAATCAGAGTGAACTGAAACTGAGGAAGTGATGACACACTTTATGCAGTAACATGCAGCCATCATGGTAAGATTCCATGTGGCTTATATTAAAGTGGTAAAATATGTTTGATACAAGACAACACACCTGAGTGTCAACTCAATTACATGACAGTTCTGGGTGTTACACTACACATCACATATCTCCAGTAGGCCTACCATATACACATCTTCACTACCCTATTCACATCTTCAGTACACTATACACTTCTTCACTACACACACATCTCCATTACCTTAATTATACACATCATCACAACACACCACATCTTCACTACCTTATTACATATCTTCACTACATTATACACATCTTCACTACACTATGTAGGCTACATTTTCACTGCAGATCACACATCTTCACAGCACACTGAGGTGGCTACAACGCAAGGAAATTTAAGTGAAAAAAGATGTAGTTTGTTGACAGGCAGACAGTAAAATATTATTACTATCTGCTTGTCAACAAACTATAACGTTTGCTCACTTTCCTTCCTGTTGTAGGTATCTCGCAAGTAGCGAGATTCACCAGATTCACGTGTGGTCATCTGTACTTGTTATTTCTCTGTAACGTTATAATACGGTCTGTGGGTTGGTGTGTAAGCTATCACCTTCTCTTTTACTATACATTTTGCATAAAATAAACTATTCATTCATTAATCAATTCATTCTTTCATTCATACTCCTAGGAAAAGTTTGCGAGAAGAGGTAATGCTCTAGCTGGAAACAGCGATATTTAATGGGTTTAAGTACTTTTGATAATATACTGAATTGGATAATTTTATGTAGTTATCATATATGGAACAAATTCAAGTCTCTTTCTGGCTATGATTATAGGATATATGAGAAAATAAGACCATAATTATAATGGGAGTAAGGCGGGCGAGGCAATGTTTTGAGTCAATGGGGGGTAGGGTAATAGGCTCCGCCCCTTGCTTCACTTTGGGTGTACAGGACGAGCGGCTCATGCCGCCTCCTCTTAGATTATACCTCCATGAGCAAGTATAGTAAATTTTTCACCGAAAATCGAGAATAAAGTAATAAAAATGGCAAGTCTTCAACTAAAGATCATATTAAGAGACTTCTAGTTGGTCTCATCTTATTCGTTTCTTAATTTTGCATCTTTTGGTGTATAATACATGCAACTTAGGACACAAATTTGCTTCATAATATGAGAAAAGTGAAGGAAAAGTTGACCAATTTGTAGTATTTTCTTAGGACTTTGTTTACAAACTTTCTTTTGTTTCTGCCCAATCCGTATCTGGACGACAAGAACACAGTTTCTACGTATTTGGTCAGTTCTTGTCACTGAAACCAAGCGCTCCCAAGATGGTTTCGGTACCCCAATCCTCCGCTTGGACGACAAGATGACGGCTCATGTCAGTGCTGTCACCCTACCTGGGCTGGGAATAATAAACAAACACCCGGGGTACCTGTAACAGCAAGAGCATCGGTGGATTTATTGGTGCTTTTTTGGTAGAAAATATGGTTGGTTGTTCTGCATATGGATGTCAGAACAAAAATGGACCTCATATGCATCTGTTTCGGTTCCCAAGAGATGCTGAGAGTAGAAAAATTTGGGAAAATAAGGTCCGAAGAGCGAACTGGTCAGCCAATGAAAATCATAGACTCTGCCAGGTTAGTATATTCATTTTACTTGTAGTTTATCCATTAATACAATGATTCACCATACCTTAATATACACAGGAGGAGACAGCGTGAAAGAAAACAATTATTCTCATAAAATAATGTGGAAGTCATTTACGCCGAGTTAACGTTAATGAGTAACGTTAACTGGTAATGCGGTACCGGTATAACTGCAAATTGCAGAAGAGTTTTACCTGTTTTCCCACCTTTTCTTTTACTTTTTCATGTACATTTTTAATTGTTCTATTGGTATAACTGCATAAAAGGTCCACGTGGCAAACATTTACAATTTGTGTATTTCACAAGGGAACAACGTAATATGATAATGTGTAATGAATTTAAGGAGATTGCACTTATTTTTGATATAATAGCATATAGAAAAATTTCAGCTCTCCAGAGCCAAAGTCCAGTGTATTCCTGCTATTGTAAACATTGTACTGTCCCGGTAGTCTGCCTATGTTAGGTCCCGGTAGTTTGCCCAGATTAGGTCCTGGTAGTCTGCCCAGGTTAGGTCCCGGTACCCGGTCCATCCGCCCCAAGTTCATTCGCCCCAGAAGCTGGGGCGAGTCTACTTCATCGGTAGTTCATGCGCCCCAACTGCTCAATATTGAGTTGTTGCGCCCCAACTATTATTTTTCGCAGTTTGAAAACTTTTAGTCATCATGAGTAAAGAATATTACGCATTGGATGCAATAAGAATAGCACCTTCATAACACTTATTTAAAAGATTCTTTATTGCATACTAGTCATAAAAACCTTTATTGCATATTCGACGTCATGAGACAACATAAAAGGAGACAAAACAGGATGAAAAGATTAGAATGGTACAAAATAGGAACATTCGGCAAGTAGTTGCATTGGCGACAGATCTCCATTAGCGTACCTATCCCAGCAATTATGCAAACGGCCCTGGAGTGTCCTATATGATTTACTCTGAATTCGCTTGATTTTCCTGTCAGACACTTAACTTCAATGTCATATCAATATCTTCTGCTTCCTCTTTAAGAAGGGTAGTTAGGACATAAAATGGTATTTGGCTCTTTCCCGCATGACTGTTGAGGCGGTTGTGCCACCCTTCCACATCATTGTTTGTCCTTACATTTCGCTTGTATACACTCCAGCTAGCCGGGGGAAAGATAGTGGATGTGATCCACTGGTTGCGAATGTACGCAACAAGAGTAATTAAGTTAGGGATAAGGGCTGTGCTTGAAATTAGCTCGTCAAATGCTGTAGTGATATTCTCACATGGCAGGTATGGAAGAGCAAGCAACTTTCTGATGAACCTGTGTGTGCCACAGTCTTGGCTATAAGCAATTTGCAAGCCATGTGCCTGCACTTGTTGCCACACTGCACGGGTATGTTGGCATGGCAGTCGCCATGATGGAAGTGTGCCTATAAGCAATATTTATCCTCGAAAGTAACCTCATTTTGCTGGTTCAAATTGTTTGAAATGATTCGTTCAGCCATTGATCCGAGGGTTGGGGCGCAACGACTTGGTAGTGGGGCGTACTGGGGCGTCAAAGTTAATATAAGTGTTTTTTTCCCTTGTTGCAATAGACGGAGTTGTTTCTATGATAATATCTGCTTTAGTATTTATAAATTAACCATTACACAACACAAAACAATAGTTTCCAGTAATTAGGTGCATATGGTACCATATATGGTACTGTAAATACAGAAAAACAAAGGCCTTTACAGGTTCTGTAACCTTTCCCCTGGGGCATTCTTGAAAACAATATATCATCGGGAAAACTATGTTTTGTCTGAAAATCTTACACATGTGTAAAAAGGACAATTTACTGGTCTGCCAAGGTTAGGCTAGGTCTTGGTGCAGGTGTGAATGCAGATATCGGGAAGTTTATTATCATTAATTGCATATTTCAGGCCCACTTCCTTGATGACCAGTTTGAAACCAACCATGCAGATGGCTTGAAAAAACTTAAGTCCACTGCAGTCCCAACCATATTTTGCCACCGACCCCGTCCTCGGTATAGAAAAGCACCAGTTAAGCGTACCAGTGATGTAATGGACTCTACCACAGAGGTGGGTATAGGTATGGCATGCCTTGTATGTAGGTATGGTTGTATGATTAACTTTATTAATAATGACAAAGTAAATTATTAGTCCTTTGTGAAATCTGCATACTGTACAGCTCCGGACAGATCAATGGTCCACAGTCTTTCCACCATCACCTTGGTGTGGGCCTCAGCGGATATGGTATCACTGACAGGTGGAGGGGAGATATGTGGGCGGAGTTATATAGGGGTAATGTGGGAGTGTTTACCACGTAGCGTTACCAATGTTCAGCCATCCAGAAATTTGAATCCCGAACCACTTGTGATCATGGATGTGAACCACTCACTTGAAGGTGGTAGGAGAAGGTGGAGAGAATTATTGGATCAAGTAACTAAAGATTATAAACAAACAAAGCCGACTGTCGCCTTTATTATGTTTCCTTCTATAATCTAAATTCATCTCTGATGCTACAATCCATAGTATATTCTATATTATTTGAAATAAATCCAGATTTTAACTAATACAATTAACACGACACCAGTTTTGATGACTAATATATCAAGCCTTGCACCACCTACTCAGTGTTGAAATAAATCCTTTATCGTTACCCTGTATAATTCACGATATTTTCTAAGAAACGTTTATTGTGTAACTGGTTACCAAAGGATAATAGTTATAGTGTAAGAAGTTAATTATTCAATAACTACTCCATCTGTTCTCCCCCACTCCGTCCTCCCTTATTCCATTCACTCCTTCCTCTCCCTCCTTGCCAGCATTCCTTTATACTACATCTTACCACCACCACCACCTTCATTCTCTAGGTCACAATGGAGGCAAGAGAAAGGAGGATTAGTTTTAGAGGGCGCATTGTAGGGTGTCATGAAGCCGGCCAGTCCATCCGAACCATTGCCAAAAACCTGGGGATTTCCACCAGAACTGTCCTCAGGTGGATAAGGAGGTGAGTGTAAATAATTTAATAGTTTCTCTAATAATAAATAACATTACCGTCAGTTTAAGAGTTAAGGAAACAAAAGATTTAGAAAAAAAATATATACCACACCATATGTTCTTACTGACCTTACTATACTCTTATTTCATTCCATCTGGCTAAAGTCAGTGTAAATGTGCCAGTATCGTATTGCCAGATCGTGATTGGCCTAACAAATGTTGTTCTTTACCCTTGAGTTGTTGAGATAAACATATAGATTATGACATCATTAACATTATTTTATTACTCTTTGTAGCTTATAGAATTGTAACATTACATTAATGAAGGCAAAATTTAAATGTTTATCTTACCAAGTCAAGGGTAAGGAACAATATATGGTCTGCCAATCACAAACTGGCAATGTGATGTTGTCATATTTACCACATAATGATAATACCACAATCCCGTAGGCCACGAAATGAAATAGAGTATAGGAATAGGGTCTGTTTAGGGATGAAAGTTTTAATACATGTAGACAACTCCTAAGTAAGAAAACGCGCATCCAGGAGAATGTTATGGTAAAGACTGGTCTACATTAAGTCGGGTGTGTCTGTGTTGTATGATTCAAGTAAAATATAATGACAGACTACTCCTCCCAAAAGCCTCATTCCCAAGGTTAACCCTCAAGACTTGTATAGTAGGAGTAATATATATATATATATATATATATATTATATATATTAGTTTCTGTTTAGTTTTCAAAACCTAATTTGTTTTTATGACTTCGTTCTACTTACTCCTACTATACAAGTCTTGAGGGTTAACCTTGGGAACGAAGTTTTTGGAAGGAGTAGTCTGTCATTATATTTTATATATATTATCGTAGTTGTTGTTGCTGTTGAAGTTCCTCAAGCTGTCTGGCCGAGCAGCCCCGAGCTCCTGAGGAAGGCCATGGCCTGAACCGGGCTTTCCCACAGTGCCCTCAGAGAGTGTATGTTGTGTTGTTGGCATGTGTGGTTGTGTGTATTGCAGTCTTCAATAATGTGTTTAATAGTATGGGGTGTTGTGTTGCATCCTGGACAGGCATCTGCAATGGCTCCATCCAGCCTCTTCTGATATGTTAGAAGGGCCGGGTGGTGGCCACATCGCAGCCTGGCCAGGTGGACTCTGTCCTCACGGGAAAGGGAGGATTCAGATGGATGGATGTCAGGAGGTCGTGCATGCAGCTGTGAGTTGTTTTTGAGTGTTTGGATGGACTGATGTGTGATTTGAGTATGGATATGTTTCTGGAGATTGGTTTGGGGTGGGCATGGTGTAAGAGATGATAGTATTTGTGTGTGGTATCGTGTGCTAAGTGTTGTTTTGATGTTTCTTGGCATGTGAAGGTGTTGTGCCATGTAGTGTAGTGGATGTTGTGGGTTTGTGGAGGCTGCAGCAAGTGTTTGTGTGCCTTTCATGTCAAGATGGTCCTTGATTTTGAGGACTTTGGTTTCATGATGTAAGTGGTCTGTAGGTGTGGTAGCTGTGCAGCCTGTGATTGTCTTTAGGGCTCTGTTCTGTTCTGATCATAGTAGTCGGTTTTAACGTGCATAAACATCTTCAATCCCTAATCGTGTCGTCTATATACAGTAGATGGAGTATGAAAGGAATCGCAAGCAATATCTTGAAAACTTACATGACATCCTAATAAACAGCCCAGCAGTTATTATGGCGAATGTATTATACTGATCAATCAGCATGAATAATACACGATATTGTCTTTCGTTAAGACTACTAGAAAAAACAAATTATGAAAAGTATACTTGATAGGATATCGATGTCTCCATTAGTGACATAGCTAAACTTGAAAACAGAAATGGTGTATGTTTTGTAGCATCTTAATCTTCACTGGAAATAGTAACGGGCAATTGGCCATTTTAAATGGTGATAAGTATACAAGAGAAATAAATAACCTGTTAAGGTCAAAATTAATAATATAATCAAATGGAATTATTATAGCAAGCAGAAGTTGTATATGAAACTTTCTGTTTTCCCATAATAACCATAATTTAATACATATGTGTCATGAATACATACGGGATATTTGTATCTCTGATATAGTATGGGGAAATATGCACTATCACGTAGTAGCTCCTTCCACTTGAGTGGCCGAGAACGTGATTCATTAAGAATATGTAATTTGTATTTTTCATAGAACCATATTTGAACATGTTTCTGTATGTTCAGGCTCCCATGTGGAAAGATATTGTATTTTCTGTGATCACGAGCTTTATATATAGATATTAGAGATTATCCAGAGTTCTTTCTATATTAATGGCATGTTTAAATAATAACTATGATTAACACTGAAATCTAAATGTAAATTTATTTGCCAGATCAGAGGATACTGACTGGTATGGTAACCTACCACGTGGAAGACCACCACGTTGCACTACTCCTGCTCAGAGACGAGATATTTTACAAGCCGCAGAAGCCGATCCACAGACGAATGCGGTAGCCATAAGGGAGTCTTTGCACCTTGATGTCAGCGAGAGGACAGTCAGGAGAGTGTTGCACGAAGCGGGGGTGCATCACCGGACCCCAGCAAACAAGGAGTTTTTGACTGACCAACATCGCGAGGGAAGGTTACTGTTTGCCCAACAATATGTTGACAAACCAGAAGAGTTCTGGAAGAGAGTGATATGGACGGATGAGAAAACCTTCTCATCTTCGTGTCACGGAAAGCGCCAATGCTGGAGGAGAAATGATACTCGGTGAGTATAATTTTTGAGGTTGTCGTTTCTATAAACTATTCAGTCATAAGCCATCATAAGAATATACTCGATTAGATAATTACTGCTGGGTGACAACCAGTATCGTTACAACTTCAGCAACATTAATAAAACAGATACTGCTGTAATCCATTCAGAGTAAACTACTTTTGGCAAATAGGGTTGCGCAATATATATATATATATATATATATATATTTCTTTTTTTGACAGTGTAAAGCATTTTGATTAAAATAAATAAATACTTTAAAAACAAATGAGCTGGAATAATCACGCTGGCAGGAAGTCAACTAATTTAAAAAATACCCACACTTGACTGACGTTCATTTTTATTCCCAAACTGGTATTATTTGAAATCTTAAGAAAATACATTTGTCCTACCTATCAGGAACACCAGTATTGAATCCTAAAAGAGAAAATTGTAACTAAGTTTTTACATTCAAAATGCACATTCACTTAGTATGTGTCACTGCTACCATACCAACCTGAACTATGGCACACAGACCAACAAACACAACCTACCAAATGTTATCCCTAGTGAACAGGTTATTTAATGCTATATTACTCCTATACATAGATAGCATCTTTGCATATTTCACAGCATCAACGTAATCAGTATTTACCATTGTTCAGTTAGTAACCCCTTAAATGAGCTTCTATAAGGCAACCACCCATTTCACATGGTTATTCTTTTGTGTAGGCTATTCTTCAGTTACACTGAAGTAACACTGCCATTCCTAGCATTTGTCATTAACATTTTATAATACGTTTAAGAATATCTTGCTAGCATAAATGAAAATTTATGTGTATTTATATCTTAAAGTTTATTAATGCTAGTCTATTTCTTTCAACAGAGACAGCCCGGAAAATGTGAATATTTGGGGGTGGGTAAGCTGGCATGGAATGGGTGACATGCAGCAAATAGAGGGTCGGTTCAGTGCCGAGAAATATATCGACATTTTAAATAACTTTTTTCTGCCCTCATTTACTGCCAGCAACCACCCCTTTCCTCCTGGTCCAGTTTATTTTGTTCAGGGAAGATGCTCAGTGCATCAGGCTCGCGTGGTCCAGGAGTGGTTTCAACAGCACCCTAACATTCAGCTTCTTCCCTGGCCCAGTAAGGGTGCTGACTGCAACCCAATAGAAAATATATGGGGGTCAATGGTAACTTCGTGGGAGCCTGAACGGGAACGAACACCCCAGGAGCTATTGGACCACATCCGTCAAGTATGGGAAATCTTCCGGGGTAAACCTGACCACGTGAGACGGCACACTGGAAATATTCAACAAAGACTTCAGGCTGTTATCGAGAAGGGTGGTGGATGGACAGGATACTGAGGAGTAATTGTTAGTCTCATTGTTCTTGATATTCTATGTAATATATATATTATGTTAGCGGTGCATATAACCCACACACACACTGTCAAGAAGTTCAATATTGCGCAACCCTATATGCCAAAAGTAATTTACTCTGAATGGACTTACAGCATTGTCTCTTTTATTAATGTTGCTGAAGTTGTAACGATACTGGTTGTCACCCAGCAGTAAATATTTATGAGACTATATTCTTATGGTTGCTTATGACTGAATAGTTTATAGAAACGACAACCTCAAAAATTATACTCACCGAGTATCATTTCTCTTCCAGCAGTGGGGACTTCCGTGACACAAAAAAATTCCTTGTTTGCTGGGGTCTGTTGATGCACGCCCGCTTTGTGCAACACTCTCCTATATATAAATATATATACAGTATATATAATTAATCTCATATTCTAACTTTTCAGATTCAATGTGGGCTGGTTACTCCCTTGAAACAGTAGCATCCTTTGTTGTGTAATAAATGTTAATTTGTTTATATTGTTTTCATTATATTTGGTAATCAATATCATTCTGAGAATATAATTCTGTAGTTGAGCATAAAACATTGTTTTCAGTACTGTAGCATTTAGAGAGAGATTATGAGAATTACGTTGACTACCATTACTGTCCTTGTGGTCCATATTGTGTCACATGTTCTGCACAGTAATGCTGGACGTAAGTAAAAAGTTTGTACGTAAGTATAAAGTAAGTGGGGGTGGGAGTGCGGGCGTGGGGTGGAAGTGGGGGCGTGGGGTGGGGGTGGGGGCGGGGGCGTGGGGGTGGGGGCGTGGGGATGGGGTGGGGCGGGGTGAGCGAAGCGAGCAGCGCCGCAGGCAAAAGCACCCACGGCGTAGCCGTGGCTGACGAAGCCAGTGCTTGTATAAAAAAAAAATTATATAAAAAAAAAATTATATAAAAAAAAAATTATAAAAAAAAAAATATATATAAAAAAAATTTATATAAAAAAAAATGTAAAAAAAATTTATGTAAAAAAATTTTATATAAATTTTTTTTTATAAATTTTTTTTTATAAAAAAAAAATTATATGAGGGAGTGGGGGTGGGGGGAGGGAGTGGGGGGGGGCAAGCGAAGCGAGCAGCGCCGCAGGCAAAAGCACACACGGCGTAGCCGTGGCTGGCGAAGCCAGTGCTTGTTTTTATTAATTATTATCGTCGTCGTCGTCGTCGCCGCCGCTAATTATTATTATTTTTTTAAATTAATTTTTTTTTTTTTTTTTTTTTTAATAATAATTATTATTATTATTATTTTTTTTTTTTTTTTTTTTTTTTTTTTATTAATAATTGTCATCGTTGTTGTCGTCGTCGTCGTCGCCGCTGCCGCCGTCACCCCCCCGCCGCCGCCGCCTCAGGTTTTAAGCGATCAAACTCATGTAAAAAAATTCACTCTAGGACAAAGGATCAGGGCGTGCATCGCGGACACACACACAGAACACAGACAGACAGAATTTGGGCTTTATGTATATAGATACCAGATGTGTAATGGATAGTGAAGATGTTACGGAAACATGCTCGTGTACTTAAATGATTCCGAATATGTTTCTGCATAGATGAAGAGAAATGGAATGAACGTAGTGAAGATGTAAATGTGTGGTGTAGGAAACTAATGATGATGTATGGTGACAACACAAACTGGATGAGGAGCAAAGATGAAGAAGGCATATTTGCCAGACGGTAGAAATGTATTACTACTATATTGAACTATAAGTGGTCATATGGACCACTTTACCCACTCACACTACAGGAGTGTTGCTTCTTCACACAAAAGGTTTGTGTGTAGTGACGAATTATCATCAAACCCGGTGGCCACTGAAACAGGAGGTGATATCGTATCTCCTGCAATGAGATAAAATAGCCATTGAGAGGAGCCAACTTTTACGAGGCTTAGGTAGAGAAAGAGATTATTAATATTTAAACTCACCAAGAGGTAGATCAGAGTTTCCTTGACGTTTGATATTTTTTGCCAATTTTGACCATTGTGCTGTGCATCTCAGCATTTATGGCCGAATTAGCTTTACTATCTCTACCTTGGCTATAAATGCATCAATATTACCTGACAACTTTACACAAACTGACAAACATTCTGAATACTTTGAGAGATCAAATTTGGTATACCATAGTAAAGACCATAATGGATAAAGAGTGTTATGCCGAATTGCTCAGCAAACTCAAGAATATCATGGAACGTATCACCCAACAGATTCAGAGCCTAATGGACCAAATTGAAAATCTTCAAAAGAAAATTGACGTTTCATCCCAGTCAGAGAAAAAGGATATTACAGGTGATGATAATAATTCTAATATTGGGATTAAGATTTACAGAACTCCACCCCAGAAAAGAGAACCTTCTTCCAGTTTCCAGGAAACCTCTCAAACCCCATCTCCCTCACTCCATCCCGTTACGACGACTGCAGAAGCTCTTGCTGCTAATAATGACATACCGGTACCTGAAAATTGGACACCATAGGTCTGGGAAGGGTCAGTGAACAGGATTGGTAAAGAGGTTCACAATCACAGTATCACAACCACTACCTACAGGATAGATATGTGTCAGTCTAACATATGCCTTCCTCTCCTCTGTTGTGAAAACTTTAAAACATACATTGTCCTTTCCTCAGGCAATCATAGGCACGGTCATCCCTACCCACTACCCAGATATCGCCCTGGTCCCCGTCCTAGTGCCCCTTACCCTGGCCCCCCTCCTGCCCCTTACCCTGGTACCCCTCCTGTCCCTTTCCCTTGCCCCAATCCACCTGAAGATAATCCCGGTGCTCAATGACAGAACACCACCAGGTAAACAGGGATTATAACCTCAGGCGACAGAGTTTGGACTTTGGAGGAAATGAAGGAATTATGTCCAAACAGGTGTACCAGAGAGGGAATAATAGTTATGACGTGGTTATAGAGGATCCGAAAAATGAAACGTCGGAGACTCCGAGTGTTTCCCAAACTTTTTTTGTCGTGACCCTGAAACATACCAAACGGAACTAATTAGGTTCTTGAAAAGAACGAGCTACCAACGATGTGGTTCCTTGAGAACCCAAATTCGGAAAGGTACCAGGTGCAACATATACACCCCAGGAAACCAACACAGAAGACACGAACGACATAATAAAACCGACTGAAACACAAACAATAGTAGAAAAGACACATGGACAAACAGAGACCCAAGACTCGAGAACAAAAATTACCAAGAAACGGGAACAATCGCAAAAACTAAAGAAAGAAGCAAAAGCAGAGACAGGACTATACATGACTGAACAACAAACGGAACACCCTATGAATGCACCAGAGTTAGGCCTGAAAATTCACCTGACAGGGAAATACATTGTACCAACAATGGACCCGCACAGGGAATTTGTACTAGACCAAATACAACAGGGAAATTACAAATGGACATACACAAACACCAAATACGAAGAGGATTCTATTAAACACCTGTTGTCACTAAACAAGATCAAAGTAACGAAACACGACTTCAAGAGAATAGACGAAGGATATTTTTAAAAAATCAGGAATGGACTGAACGTCAGATCACCAGTACAGGAATACAGGAAAACAAAAAAATATTCCTAAAAAGCATGGACAACCTCAGAACCATAAAAATCCTGCAACACAATGTAAGAAACTGGAACACACACAAATAAGACTTCTACAACATTTACAAAAATGAAGACCCAGACATAATCCTATTAATTAAATGAACATGGAAATGGTGAAACAATGAAAATGTTCAACTATAATGTACATCATTCAAATAAATCAAATGAACACAATGATGAAGTAGCAGTGGCAGTAAGGAAAAATATATAATACAAACTAATTGATAATTTTACTGATGAAATAATAGCCATAAAAATACATACACCACTAGGAGAAATAATTATAGGGACAGCTTACTTACCACCTAGACGACCATACTTACCAATAAATGACTTTTTAAATCTAATAAACTACAATATACCAACCTACATAGTGGAAATGGAAAATACAAACAAATACAAACAAATTAAAAATAATACCAGTGGGAAGAACAACATCAGCAATAGTAGTAGCAGAAAAACCAGGCTGCTGTGATTCAAGAGGCTCCTTACTCTCCTGATATGGCCCCTTGTGACTTCTGGGCCGTTCTGGCTGTTCCACAAACTCAAGAGGCCATTGAAAGGAACACTATTTCAGACAAGAGAGGACATTATGGCTGCAATGACAGCCGAGCTAAACTCCATTTTGAAAGAGGCTTTCTGGGAATGCTTCCAACAATGGCGTCACCGCTGGCAGAAGTGTATGGAGTCCCAAGGAGACTACTTGGAGGATCATTAGGTTTCCAACGCTCCAGGTATGACAATTTTTTTTCCCCGGCCAAAGGTCGGATACTTTTCTAACAGCCCTCGTATTTATAGCTCCTCGTTGCCTCCGGGTACTCCCTCCAAGGGGGTGGCCACGGCAGAAGTGTGTCCAGTTGTCCCTGTTCCAACACTCCCTCCTTACTTGGTCTAGCCCTACTCTGCCCCTCATATTTCATATCAAAGGATCTTATAACTCCTCAAAATAATAATAATAATAATAAGAAAAATGTAATGATCTTATAACTCCTCAAAATAATAATAATAATCTAACTAATAATCTTCGCTCTTCCCGTAGGTGAACTAACAACGGCCTTTGAGAATGGACAAATAGTGAACTTAGTGAACATTCAACACCTCACCATCTACACCTTCTTTGGAGTTAATGGAGTAATGGACGTGTTGTGTCATTATCGAGTCCCCCTTCCCCCCTCCATGGACTATGTCAGCGGGGGACGGGTTTTTACTATATATAAGGAGGCACTTGTGTTTGTTTACCATCTACACGCACGCACACCTATGGACGTACAGGTGTGTGTGTTTGTGTGTGAGGGGAAAGGGGTGTATGTGTGTCTGTGTGGAGGTGTGTGTGTGTGTGGGGTGTTATTGCTACTATTATTATTACTGTATTGTCATTATTATCATTATTATTATAGTCCCTGGCTAGTACAGTGGTAACGCGCCTGCCACGCATCCTTGAGGTGGGCAGATGCAATGTCACTTATAAGTAACATTGGTCAGATGGAGCCTGGCCCAGACCCGAGAGTTACAAACTGTTTACTGAGGGGTTACTGCTAGGGCTGGGTACAATGGTGGGCAGTTGGGCTGACCTGGCTCACGTTCAGGAGAGTATCTCATTACAGATAGATACCAGAACTAAAACTCTGCAACTTCCGATAGATAGATAGGTAGATAGATAGATAGATAGAATAAACAATAGATAGATAGAATAAACAAGAAGAAGGAGCTATAGATAGATATATAGATAGATAGATTGATAGATAGAATAAACAATAGATAGATAGAATAAACAAGAAGAAGGAGCTATAGATAGATATATAGATACAAGTAAGAAAGGAATCCATTTTGTAGCAGTTTGAAAGACTCTTGAATCTAATCATTTAAATTTTGTAATTCTCTCTCCTCAACTGGTATCAATTAATTAAATATAAGTTTATTTCCTGCTATGTGTATGGAGAGAGAGAGAGAGAGAGAGAGAGAGAGAGAGAGAGAGAGAGAGAGAGAGAGAGAGAGAGAGACTACAGTAACACGACTCTAATTTACCCTCTCTCTCTCCCCACAACAACTGAGAGAGATACACTACACTACAATAACACGACTATAATTTACACACTCTCTCTCTCTCTCTCTCTCCCCACAACTACAGAGAGAGATACACTACACTACAGTAGCACGACTCTAATTTACCCTCTCTCTCTCCCCACAACTACTGACACAGGGAGAGAAACACATACAGTACACACACTACAGTAACACGACTGTAATTTACCCTCTCTCTCTCCCCACAACAGAGAGAATTACACCAATTACAGTAACACGACTGTAATTTACCCTCTCTCTCTCCCCACAACAGAGAGAGATACACCAGATTACAGTAACACGACTCTAATTTACCCTCTCTCTCTCTCTCCCTCCTAATATCTACTATATCTACTATAATATCTACTTACTATGATATCTACTATATCTACTATAATATCTACTATATTATATCTACTATATCTACTATAATATCTACTATATTATATCTACTATATCTACTATAATATCTACTATATTATATCTACTATATCTACTATAATATCTACTATATTATATCTACTATAATATCTACTATAACATAAATTATTTACTATAATTATGAGCAGAAATTTAACATGTGTAATTATATATGTATTTATAAATGTATTTTCTCTCTCTGTTTTATCATGACACACACACACACACACACACACACTCTCTCTCTCTCTCTCTCTCTCTCTCATTTAGTGGAAATATGTATACAAACAATATCCTTGAGTTAATCATTTTCACTTTGTATTGTATTTTGTAACATATATAAGACAACATACATAATAACAAATTAATTAAGTCAAAATACAGCAGTGCTTTAATAACTATTTGTTTTTTATTTATCACAAGAACAAAAATAATGGTTTTGTTGTGTTGCTTGGAATAGTTTGGAGGATTCAGTTGCTCCAAATTTACCAAAACAACACATAATAATTTCCCCTTAACCCTAAATGAATTATTAATTAATTATAATGATAAAATAGTCTGTAATATGACAAAGTTTAGACAAATAAACAAGGAACAACAACAACAATAATTAAAAAGGAGACACACACAAATAAAAATAAAATGTACTGATAAAAAGTCTATTTAAATCCTCATCATCATTTACTAAAGTTGCCATTTGATATTTTTCATTATCAAAATATAGCCATAAAATTCTACTGTTTTGGGAATAAATAATTATAATTTGGTATTGGATATGAATGATATAATACTCCTACTGCTTTATTGAAATAATTTGCTAATACAAAGTGGACAAAAAGAGTTAATTAAATAAGGCTATAATTTCAATATCTGGCAACTCTAGACCACGTGATGTCAACAAACAAACAACAAACAAACAACGACAACAACAACTGAGCATCACAGCCACCAACACGCCATCATTTGAAAAAATATATTAAAAATTAACTCAAAACTCCCCAAAAAGGCTAAAAAATGCCTAGAAATGTTGAAATAAAGGCGTTAGTGAAGAACTTAAGTGTTCTGAAGGCCAAGGCTGTTGAATTGTCCGGTACTGAAGGAGAATTATTACACCAAGAGGATGTGTTCTTTAATTCACCCCAAGGCAGACTTAAATTACGGGTTATTAAGGTGGGTATTAGGTTAATTTATTATTACTTGGCGAAATTTCACCAAGTATGTTGCTCAGTGGTCTTGTGTGTTTGTGGCCGTATTCCTAAAACTCGTTATTTGATCATTAGGTCGAAAATCAAGGGGTCTGAATTTTGCCATACTTTCGCCACGCCAAGTCCTCGCTCAACGAGCGAATATTTCTTTAGGTATTAGTTTGTACAGATTAGGTCCTGGTTTCAGCAATTAATGAAATATAAGGAATATTTTTACAAGTTGCCACAACTCGATTTCAAAAATTTTACTATTACTAGTGTTTATATTTCACTATTACAAACAACTTTTCTATATACCATTTCTTCTGCAAATGCTGCATAAAAGTAGTTACCTCTTATAGTTAGGTCCCAGTAGTTTGTCCCAGTCCAGATTAGGTTAAGTCAGGTCAGGTGAGGTCTGACTAATTTCTACTGTATATTTTTTCCTGCTTAGGTCCCGGTTGTCTGCCCAGGTTAGGTCCCGGTAATTTGCCCAGGTTAGGTCCCGGTAGTCTGCCCTGGTTAGGTCCCGGTAGTCACACTAAATCCTTTTAGGATTTTTTTTTTTCCAGTGAAATCCTGTTGTGGCAACTTGTAAAAATTTACCAAATATAATAATAATTAAAAAAAAATGGTGTAAATAAAATAATAATGTTCGGTAATATAGAATCATTATAGATAATTACCTAATTATATTTTTTACTTTAATTACAGGGTGAAAAGGAAGAGTTAATTTACTATGAGAGGCCAGACCAAGAAGGACCTAAATTTAGTGATTATATTAAGGTATGTTTATTATTATTATTAATATTGTTGTTATTATTATTATTACGACTGTTATTATTATTATTATTATTATTGTGTTATTAATATTACAGTGTAATTATTATTATTACAACTATTATTATTATTATTACTACTGTGTTTTTTATTATTATTATTAGTAGTAGTGTGGTTGGTTGGGGAGCATCCTAACAAACTATGGTAATAATGGAACTCCCAAACAGTTTGATTGATTATTGATATTGTTATTGTTGACAAGTGATTGGTGTTAATTTTATTGATGTTTTTAGGTGAGTGGTGTTGTTATTTTTTATTATTGATGTTGATGATATTGACATGTGAGCGATGTTGAATATTAGGATTTACAGGTGAGTGAGTCCCCAGGTGAGCTGAGTGGTGTTTTTTTATTATTATTGATGTTTTTGTTGTTGACTTTGATGTTGATGTTGATTAATTATTTACATTTACAGGTGAATGAGTTGCCAGGTTAGCTGAGTGGTGTTGATTATGTTGATTATGTTGACAGATGAGTGATGTTATTTTTTATTATTGATGTTGTTGTTCATTTTTATTATTGATGTTATTTGTTATTGTTGATGTTATTTTTTATTATTGATGTTATTGATGTTATTTTTTATTATTGTTGTTGATGTTTTTTATTATTGTTGTTGTTGATATTGACAGGTGAGCAATGTTGATTAATTCTTTGCATTGACAGGTGAGTGGTTCGCCAGGTGAGCTGACAGGTGATCTCAAGACATTATTATCCCGTTGTCTAGGTGTGAAGGGCAGTGTTACCAAGACCAGAACACTACACCTTGTACAACACACCAGAGTACATATTGATAGTGTACAAGGACTAGGAGACTTTATGGAACTGGAGGTAACATGTGTGTGTGTGTATGTGTAAATGTGTGTGTATGTGTGTAATTTTTTTTTTTTTTTTTTGTGTTTTGGCCACCTCATAAAGTATCTGTTTAATTTATTCTTTCTCTTTCTTAGTATATATATATATATATCGCACATAAAATCCTGGGTACACTCCTGGAATCTTTATTTACGTTTCGCTTATAGCTTCCTCAGAACAAGACTACAGAAAAATGGGATTCCATGCCCCATATATACACAGGTGTCAGCCCGGGTTGTGGTTTCCAGGTCTCAATTGGATCTGTGGAGCTGATTGGATGACGGTACCAGACTCCACCCCTCTTGCTGTTATTAGCCAATCTGTAGAATCCATCCCCATGATTGGTTGATCTGTTGGAGATTATGTATGCAGCTTCAGTCAACCTCCTCTCTCTCTTTGTCATACCTTTGTGCAATATTCTAACCTCACTCAAGTTAGGCAAATGATTATGTTCATCCAATGAGTTGGAAGTCCTATGAACTCTAATATCCCTTTTGTGTTCACTGATCCTAGTTTTAAGGGGGTGTGGGAATAGGGGGACAGGCTTGAGGAGGGGTTTGGTGGGTGCAGGAGTAGGGGAAAGGCTTTGGGGGGTTAGGGAGGTGCGGGAATAGGGGGACAGGCTTTCTACCCACCCCAAGCCTGTCCCCCTATTCCCGCACACCCCCAGTCCTCCCCCAAGCCTGTCCCCTATTCACGCACCCCCTTAATATCTCATCCTGATTCTCCATAATAACTACTTTCGCATCCCCCACTCGGTATTTAATAAATTATGCCTTTATCACATTTATCTGCTTATTTCTTATGTTTCACTAACTCCCAGATTCTAGTCCCTGGAGAGCTAGCTATTATTACCTGACCTCCTGAGTGGCCTGTCTAAGCTCTCAGGACTGTAGTTTTAAAAAAATTGAGGGCCCTTGAGCTCTGTGAACTCTCCAAACTAATCCAGGCAACAGAACCCTTCCGTATTTCTAATTGGGAAGCTGTTGGTTGGAGTAGTTTGGAGAATTCATAAAGCTCCAGTAAGAGCCCTCCAATTTTTCAAAACAACGGGCGTCAGTCGTCACACAGCGTACCCAGGATTTTCTTACTCCACCCATTTCCACCTATGTGTCATGGAACCTACCAACATATATATATATATATATACAGTATATATGGAAACTAACCACAGGAGAAATAATAGAGAGAACAGTAAGTACTTTCGTATATTTCGTATATACGAAAGTACTTACTGTTCTGTCTATTATTTCTCCTGTGGTTATTTTGCATACACACATCCCACGGCGAAGTGAGGTTTCTGCATATATATATATATATATATATATATATATATATATATATATATATTATACACATTATGTTGTATGTAGACAATTATACTTGCTTGTGAATTATATGTGTCATTTCTGCATTTAAATAATGTTACAATATTATCAAAAGGCTAATAATTATGTAGATGGTAGAAATGAATCAAACTTATGCTACCAACTGAATCTTTAATAAGTACAGTATTCCCTTGATTCCTCCAGACTATTACCTTACTCTCATTAATTAACAGGTCATGCTACAAGATGACCAGACTGTGGAAGATGGTGAGAAAGTAGCCAAAGATCTCATGGAAAAGTTGGGCATTAAAGAGGAAGACTTACTCAAAGGAGCCTATATGGATATGATTCTAAACAAGTAATTATTATACGATTCTAAACAATTATTATGATTCTTTTGAAGTTAATGTAATATTGTGGGTAAGTATATTTGTAAACAACTTTCCATTCTAAATTTTTAAAAGTATATTTGTAAACAGTTTTCCATTTTAATAATTCTTCTGAAGTAATGGATATGAATGATTCTAAACAAGTAAATTATTATGTGGGTCTAAACAAGTTATTATTATGTATGATTCTAAACAAGTCATTATTATGATTCTTTGGAAGTTAATGTAATATTTTGGGTAAGCGTATTTGTAAACAACTTTCCATTCTAATTATTTTATGTATTTTGTAATGTCATTCCATTCTAATGTTTAAGTAAATTGTATGTATATAAACAACTTTACATTCTAGAAAATAATTTGCAAACAACTTTTCATTCTATTAATTTGTAAACAACTTTCCACTCTAATTTTCTTTAAGTAATTTGTAAACAACTTTCCATTCTAATGTTTTTAAAGTAATTTGTAAACATTTTGTCACATACAGTATTTCCGTATTTTTTCCATAGCATTAATTAAGATATAAATTATGTATTGTTTAAAATCATGTATTGTATTGTATTAATTCATATGCTATTGAGGGTGTATGTATGTGTGTGTGTGTGTGTGTGTTATTCATTACCATACACACATATAAGTGATTTTCTGACTGTGTGTGTGTTATTCATTACCTTGTATTAATTTTAAAGGATATAATAATTATGTAATAAATTTATTCATTTATTTACTAACCTAACATCTTCACTATCCTCCCCCCATCAGTTATGAATCTATCTTCACTACCCCCCATCAGTTATGTATCTATCTTCACTATTCACTACCACATCTATGGAGCCGGAGAGAGAGAGAGAAAAAATGTGTGTGTGTGTGTGAAGTAAGATAGAGATAGAATGTATGTGTGTGTGTGAAGAGAAAGAGAGATAGAATGTGGGTGTGAAGAGAGAAAGATAGAGATAGAATGTGAGAGAGAGAGCAAATTTCCACATATTCTTGGTTGTTGTTGTTGATGTTCTCTCGGGGCAGAATGTCCTCCTGCCCCACAGACCCCTGGTACACTCTGGTCACTGTGTATAAAACACATTATATTAAAGAAAGGGCTGTATGTCCCTATATGTGTGTATGTCCCTATATGCCTGGACTACCGAAGCACATGCCAAGGAAATGGGACCACAGCTTACTGGTGTAAAAATATATTTAAAAAACATGTAAATGAATAAATAAAGAAAGAAAAATATAAAAATTGATTATTATTTGTCCCTCCTCTCTCTCTCTCTCTCTCTCTCTCTCTCTCTCTCTCTCTCTCTCTCTCTCTCTCTCTCTCTCTCTCTCTCTCTCTCCTTCGTAATAAATAATTTGTTTCAATTTCCTTAGCAGAAAAGAAATAAAAAAATATGTATTAATTATCCCATGAAATAAATGGGTTTAATATTAATCAATAATTAAATGAGGTGTAAAGAAATATACAATAATAAATAACTCAAGTGTTAAAATAATTATCAGAAAAATAAAAGAAAAAATCAGAGTCTGTAATAAAATTAAATCGTTTTCTCTTCTCAATAAACCTATGAAAACTTGGTGGCAACATTGGACCAATTTGATTCCTCCAAACTATTCCATACAACAGCATTGATACCATTATATTAATTAATTAATTCTCTTTCCTGACATACTTTGGAAAAATTAAAGTACTATAAAGGAACCCAGATTTCCATAGAATAATTGTGGAGCAAACTGATTCCTCCAAACTGTATTATTCCTGCATCAAGTTGTGTTGCCTGAGATACCTTGGAGGACCAAAAGTGCTCCAATGTACCAATTAGTCACGGTTGGAAATTATAAATAGAAAATATTCGCTAATTTCGTTAATTAATTGCGTAATTAAATATATTATTTTATCAAAATGTAGGGAAAACTATGGAGTATTTAATGATATAATAATTAATTAAAAATAATGAATAATAAATGAATTATGAATTAAAACGTGAACTATATTCTCCACCAAATAATGACGTCATTGTAGGATAATGAAGGGGGAGTGGGGTGGAGGTATGGTGTTAGGGAGGGTAGAAACATGGGTGTGAGGGAGGGGGTATGGGTAGAGTGGATGGGGGGTAGGGGGGAGGGCAAGTCAACTCAGTAACCACATTTATGGACTGCCATTCAGAGATCAATTTTGAACCAAGATTCCATCTCTCTCTCTCTCTTTCTCTCTCAAACATACATGCATGCATACATTCTCTCTCTCTCTCTCTCTCTCAAACATACATACATGCATTCTCTTTCTCTCTCTCATATATAGATACATACATTCTCTCTCTCTCTCTTTGTAATGACATAATTATATGGTTTCGAGGAATTAATTTGCTCCGAAATTACCCTACTAGAAAGATCTGAGGTCCCTTGTAGTAACTTTGGAGTACTTTGATTCCTCCAAAGTATGTCAGAGAAGAGGATTAATTAATAAATATTATAATAGTATCTATCTACCCTGTTGCCTGGATTAGTTTGGAGGAATCAAGTTGGTCCAATGTTGCCACCAAGTTTTCATAGGTTTATTGATAAGAGAAAACGATTTAATTTTATTACAGACTCCTTTATTTTTCTGATAATTATTTTAACACCTGAATTATTTATTATTGTATATTTCTTTACACCTTATTTAATTATTGATTAATATATAACCCATTTATTTCATGGGATAATTAATAAATATTTTTTTATTTCTTTTCTGCTAAGGAAATTGAAACAAATTATTATTTATTTATTACGAGAGAGAGAGAGAGAGAGAGAGAGACATTTGAAACATTTATTTATATCTATCATGCCATCATGGCTGCGTTCAGGAAGGCAGCGCGGGTGGCGCGCGACACTCGAAATCGTTCAGAAAGGCAGCGCGCGCTGTCTGTGCGCCGAAAAATGCGTCACCCAGGCGTCGCGGCTTTGAGAGGTGGGGCGCAGTGTTGAGTTTTGTAGAAATTTGCTGAGAAACGTAGAAAAATAGCGTCATCTGATACGGGTCATTCCCACCAAAATCGCTTATTTTTTCAATATATCGGACCTTAACTTCACTGTCAATCGTTCTTGCATAACTTTGCATACAAAGTTATGTCCAATGATCAATGTTTACATTCAAACTGCCCTCCAGTACATCCCTTGAAACAAAAGCGAAGCGCTCGTGACGTCACAGAAAGAACTCTTATCTCTTGGCCTTGCTTCCATTGGTGTTGAGGTCAAGGGAATATATACTATATTCCCTTGACCTTGTGCTGGACCGGACCTATACTGTGATACCTCCACGAGTTGGACCACTACGGTTCTGTGTTATTATCAATCCTTACCTCCTCCCCCCTGAAGCCTCGGTGATTCATTTCAAGGGCCTGTGACAGGGGACAGCAAGTACTAAACAAATAGATGGAAAGGAGGATCAGTCGACAAATTGAAAGGGAATATGGCTTGGATCAGAAGGGGCGACGGGAAAGGAGAGAAAACTTAAAATTAACTTAGAGTAGGTATAAGTAACTATGGTATAATGTGGGGTATACTTTTAATCAATATAATAATTAAGTAAATAACTTCAGACAATACAGAAATCATCAACATTTCTTTTCCCGAGAGTAAAATGTACACGCAAAAAATTGTGACTGACTTAACTTAGAGGAACACAATCATTACTTATTTACACACCTTTATGGTAAGCAAGCCTGCGACACACACACACATACACAATTTTTAACACAAAGGCAACCAGACAAAAAATAATAATAATAGCTTTCGGTGCATTTGGAGGGGACAGATTCTTCCAAACTGTGCAAAGAAACTCTTAACGCATCTAATTTACCGCTACCGCATGCGGTAAACCTGTTTCGTGTAGTAGTTTGAGGGAAGCAGTTGGCTTTACATATTCCAGATTGGATATCTTCACCTTCAAAGAACAAATGAGGAATAATGAATGGGACTGAAGCTCAATCACGCATTATTATTTATAATATGTTAAAATGGAAACGAAGTATGGGCGTGATAGAAAGAAATTAAGAACAGGAAAGGAGGAACGACTGCAAAATGGGGCTTTATAAGAGTATTGGTGGGCAAATAATTAACTGGACAAAGCAGATTATTGGGCGACAACATCCAAACGACTGGACAACTGTGGCCTGAGCGTCTGTTCTTCGCTAGTTAGTTTCACTTTACGTAAAATATTCAATATCGGCTTCTTTTACACGATAACTATGAGAGAGACACCCGAAACAGAATACAGTACAGTAGTCATAATTATATGCTACTGAAGGCAATGTTTGTGACTGCATGTAGCTTAGTTAGCCTGTCGCCAATAGTTGTCCTGAATCATATATGGGGTAAATGGAAGATAAAGATTTATAAATGCATAAGGTTTGTGAGGATACACAAAAAGTGGGATGAAAAAAAAACAAAACAGTGGAGAGAAGAGGGAGTAGAAAGAGAAGATGAGAATAAGTAACAGAAGGTAGGGTGGGATGAAAAAGGAGGAAATTGGGAACTCGAATGAGAATTGCCAGGTCGCGTACGTCCCCAGTGACTTGGGTTCATTACTTTACCCTGTTTAAAGAGTTTCGGGGCAGTTTCAAGAATTATGCTTTTTAATTACTAAAAATGAATGGAACCTTGGAGAAACTTCAAAGCATTATAAATAACTAAACTCTTAATTTGATACTTCATGCAAATTGTTGTAAATACTGTAGATTTGTACGGTTTTATACAGTATACGGTATTTTGGTTTTCCTTTGGTATTCCTTGTGTGAAGGTGGCATACTTTAATTGAGCCTTTACACATCATGCTGATAATATGGGGATATGTTTCATGGCATAGTTTGGAGGAATAGGTAGCCCTTCATTTCATCCACAACAGAACATCATTAGGAGTCACACAATAAACTTTTGCTCAAAGTCAAAATGTTCTTCTTGACAATATTCATCTTCCTATCAACTGGTTACAATACACAACACAGTATGATCACACAGGCAGGCAAATCAAGAAAATAATATATTAATAATAAAAGCACAGGAGATTATCTAGGGTGTGCCGTATAATTATAATGTATGAGCTTATAACTCTGGATTGTATATATCGGTAAAATATTTCTATACGATAATAATATATATAGTTAATGTCACAGTACAGCAATTGTCATAATAATCATATAAGCAAGCAGTTCAAACTACATATCAGTACCTCATGTTCATCCCGTTACAAAAGGCCTATGATATAATGCCAATACAGTACAGTATTTATATTTCTTGCCATTTAATACAGCCCCGTAGATCATTTAGTATGTATGGAAATGAGTAACAGAAGCCTGTAAAAACATTTGGTGGTATTCAATGAGACTAAATGTAAAATGATGTAGTGGGTAATGAGTATCAGAGGCCTGGGAAATCATTTGGTGATTTTCAATGAGAGCCTTAAGTGTAAAATGAAGTACAGTAGTGGGAAAACATTTTGTGGTCTTCAATGAGAGACTGAGTATAAAATGTAGTGGAGCGTAGTAAATAATGGAATATAATTTGGTGGTCTTCTGTGAGGGACTGACAATACCGTATATAGTGTTGGATACAAGTATAATTGCACATTACATCAGCATTATATCAAGAGTCTGTTGCAAATAAAGTACAGTACAGTAAAGGTTTCACATTAATTTATTGCTTTATTACGTACAGTATTTCTATACCGGTATACAGGTGTACTATTTTTACACCTTCTATACATCTTTCTCAAGATTCAAAATGTATGCACAGAATTGGCTTCCCTCTTTGGTACTCCTTATACCACAGTAATAAACTCTCTACCCTTTTCTCAGACTCAAGTTAGTATGGGTTGTTGTTGTTGTTGAAGTTCCTCAAGCTGTCTGGCCATGGCCTGAACCGGGCTTTCCCACAGTGCCCTCAGAGAGTGTATGTTGTGTTGTTGGCGAGTGTGGTTGTGTGTATTGCAGTCTTCAATAATGTGTTTAATAGTATGGGGTGTTGTGTTGCATCCTGGACAGGCATCCGCAGTGGCTTCATCCAGCCTCTTCTGATATGTTAGAAGGGCCGGGTGGTGGCCACAACGCAGCCTGGCCAGGTGGACTCTGTCCTCACGGGGAAAGGAGGATTCAGATGGATGGATGTCAGTTAGTATGGGTAATACAGGCTACCGTTTTCTATACTTCTTACACTACAGTACAGTACGAATTTTTCTAACCGTCACATTCTTACAAAGATGTTCAAAATAAAGGCTTCCATTTTACACTACAGTATAAACTATTTACTGTACACTACTGCTACTAAAGTATTTCTATGTCGTTCTCAGTATGAAATAAATAAGTACTGTATGCAATTTACTCTTTCACCATCACATAAATACTCGTACAGTACTCTTTTCTAAGTAGTTTATGATTTTTTTATTCCAGTAATTAGTAGAGCAGATCAAACCAGTCTGTCGTAAAATACAGTACCGTACATTTATGCTACTACTGTACTGTAAACTTTTTGTCATAACTGTACAGTACTTTTCCTTCATCTACTCTGACATCGACAACAATGACATCAACACACAATGAGGTACTGAGGTGTAGAGAACCAGGCACCAGCAGCAATGGTGAGGCACTAAGTGGCGGTTGGTTGAGGGGTGAGGGTGAGGGGTGATAACATACAATACAGTACAGTGGTCCCTTGATAATACACAAAACTCATTAAACACTTACGGTAATTGTTCTCTCACACAGGTCCATTAGATCACTTTGTGTGTATGGTAATGAATAATAGGAGCCTGGGTAAACATTTGGTGGCCTTCAATGAGGGACTGAGAGTGCAAAATGAAGTGGTGGATATCGGTGCCGCCGTATGCAAGAACATTCGTGGTGTTGATGATGGTGTGGGACTGGTACGATGGCTCCATAGACAAACAACAGAGCCATCATACTGGTACCACACCATTGTATACACCATGAATGTTTCTGAATATAGCCCTTAGTATTAGTTAGTGTTATACCAAGGGTCTACTGTACTGAATTGTCGGAAAAATTCTGGGGGTAGCTAATTCCTCCAAATATCCTATGAAACTGATAGCCGATGCTGAGTTGGTGGTTCTTGGCATGGTTTGGAGGAATCAGGTGCTCCTAATTTTCCAGCAATGTCATACCCTCTAATTAGAGACCTCGAGAAACAGAGAATACCTGTCACTTCCACCATTAAGGTAGATCCTAAACTGCACACTACCATCCCAGCAGTCCTATAGCATGAGTATTGTATTACAGTACAGTATTTCTTAAAAGCATCCCTTGTTTACTTGTATAGTACATACTTGTATTACCAAGAAAAACATGACAATATTAATACAGTACAGTATACATTACTGTTACATTAATGTGGAACAGAACATTATACTGCATGCTGTCTACTGTAAACTGTAAACAAACTGAGGCCAGTCAATCTTACCAATCCCTGTTTCTCCAAGGTCTCTCCTGTTTGTAAGTACAGTACAGTGCTATGAGCTGTACAGAAAGAGAGTCAAAGGGAAGGAAGAGGTGTTGACAATGACTGGTACACACTGATGGCTACACAGAGATTATGGTACAGTACAGTACATGGGTCTAAATGCAAGACTAAGACTTCATGGTGTTGACGATGGCACGGTAACGGTACGATGGCTCGTTCTACACCATCATCGACACCACAGATGTTCATGCATACAGCCCATAGAACCACTGTAACTACTGGTCATTGTAATCATCACCTCCACCCTATGCATGACCTTTCTTCTATATGACCCCTATCTGTGAATTATGCTTAACCCAAAAAATAAGCACTTTATACATAAGAACAATTTGAATGCAAAATAACGTCATGTAGTTGCAGTCTCAAAAAAGATCACTTACCGTACTATAATTCTTTACAATCTCTGAACAAAATTACCGTAAAGTACATATTGTAATATTACTGCATAATTACAAACTGCAAATGGATTAACTTTCTGTACATCATTACAATCTTCAAATAAAATAACTTTATATTATTACATTCTTTAAAATATAATAATTACACTACTTTTAATCATTACAACCTACTAAACATTGGACTTTAGCCCTGTGTGTGAATTAACTGGTATGATGATTATTAATATAATGTATAATTATTTGATACATTATTAATAAAAAGACTAATTAGTGTTGCCATTGCTAACTAGTGTTGCCGTTGCTAATTAGTGTTGACGTTGCAAATTAGTGTCACAAGTGGCTACAGCTTTCTCCAACCTCTGCCGGGACACACACAACAGTACACTACCTCAGTATAGTCAGTCTGGTTAGTGGCACAGTTTGGAGTATCAGGGAATCTAATTATGTATCATACTCAATACTGGTTTTAAAGTGTACAGCTACCATTACATGCTATAGTGTGCTATTTTCATCATGGCGAAAATGCACCGATTCCCTTCTAAATAATTGGACCTTAGATACATGTTTTGCATACTTGCAGTGTTTATAAATTACAAGTACTGTACCTAGTTGTGTAAAGTTTTGGTATTACTTGTCTTGAACTGCATTACATTTACCAAGAGTCGAGAAATTAACTGTGGGAGCCAGTACATTTTTGCACGGTAAAAAATAGAATGGAGTTTATACTGTATACATATACAGTATCATTGTTCTGGACGGTTGAGAGGCCTGCTATGTATGTTACTCGTGAGATGAAGGCAACCTGATCCCTCCAAACTGTGTACCAAAACAGCACCCATACATACTGTACCAAGTTATTGTGGCCCTTGATGTAATGCTCATATATTTAACACTTCTCATTTAATACAGGCCCAGTAGATCACTTGGTCTGTATGGTAATGAATAACAGAAGCCTGGGAAAACATTAGGTGGTCTTCTATGAGAGACTGATTTTGAAATGAAGTGATGGGTAATGAATAATAGAAAGCTGGGAAAACATTAGGTGGTCTTCATGAGAGATTGTACTAAGTTTGAAATTAAGTAATAGATAGCCTTCCATAGCTACTGAGCCCAAATTGCCTGACTGTATTACATTTACAGTACTAAAAAATTCAAGAATTTTATTGAGGGAGCGGCTACATGAAGGTGGAGTACTGTACTGTAGGCTATAGGAAAAGCTGGTATAGTAATTTAAAACTTGCTTATACAGCACTGTGTTCATGCAACTTACCCTTTCCACAGCCACTTAATTACTGTAGTGGTTGCTTGCAGGGTATTAAATAAATAGTGGCACATACATTGAGCAATGAATATCTAGACATGTGAAATGAATCTGTGTGCATCGTACTGTACGTACTGTGTTAAATGTGCAACATACTGTTTGAAATGAAAGCCTCTGAGTGTCATGTACTAATCTTATACACTGGAGTACCTTAATTGTTTCCTGGCATAATTTGGAGGATTTCAGTAACCCTTTATTTTACCCACAAGAGATTACCTCCCTGACTATCACAGCAAGGACGAAACAAGTAAATTAAAATCAACATTACAGCAAACACAATAGCAGCAATTTGTATAAAGACTCTCCATACAATCTCATAAATATTATACTATACAGTAGACCCCTTGATACATCACCAATATATTTCTTGTATCCATCACTTTATCTTGCAACCAGTCCCTCTATTAAGGCCACCAAATGATTTCCCAAGCTTCTGTTCTTGATTACCTTATGAATTAAGTGATCTGCTGGACCTGCGTTCTATGACAAGTAAAGAATATAGTAAGTGTTATATCGAGGGATTGCTATGCCTGTGTATATTAACATTTCCGTCTGATAATATTTGTCAGTGGCCAAATAATGAATGAATGAATGGATGAAGGCTTTTGGGGGTGATAGTCTCATGCAAGCATAAAATGAGAACAATTTGAGCAACAGCATTTACCAACAATAATCTGCTATTGCCATGTTGTGGATTTTTCTACTGAGGAAGATGAATCATACTTGGACATGCATACAAGCACACACACAAAAACATATACACAAACATACATCCATACACTGTAGAGTATATATATACATACTCGAGTATATACGGCACATACATGCACATCAATCCACTTTCACACATATCAGTACTGTACCTTAAGGCTTATCTTGTGCAAATGTGACTTTGGCTATGTGACACTTGTGAAATATAAGTAAAGTACTCTTTTGGGGGTTACATATTAATACTTCTTTGATTTGGGTTACGGGTAGGACATTAATTGGAGCTCTCTTGTGGGGATATCCTATGTCTGTCTGTCTGTTTGTTGGTTTGTAAGGCCAAGTGGAACACACACACACACATGCAGTACAAGCACGCATTTACACACACACAACCCATTCCTTTCTTACCCAATCAAGAGACTTATCCTTCGTTTACATACAATCTCAAATGGATCCACACTGAAACTTTACACCAAATGCCAGACTATATATAGTTACTGTATATCAGGCAATAATAATTCCCTAAACAGATTTTTTTTTAAACATTATAGAATTCCTGAACAATCCTGAATAATGGCATAAGTGAAGAAGCAAGTAAAAGAAAAGCATGAAGAACAACAAAGCTAATACCTGTAGTAGTTTTCATATGTATAACAACATAATGGGATCATAATATATAAAAACAATATACTGTACAGTACAGTACAGTAAAATCTCTTTTGCTGTTTTCAGGCATAAAAAATGTCTATTCTCACTTCATGGCTTATAGAAAATTATGGGGGGGAGGGGACATGATGGTGGTGATAATAATGATGATGGTGATAATTGATGAGTAGCTAAACCCTTTCAAAAATAGCAATATGTAGTATATATATTATGTTATGAACCTTATATACAGACACAACACTAGTTATTCATTACATAGTAGTACAGGATGTCATGGAAAAAATATTATGTGTGTCAGATTTCAAGGGGTGTTTATTTGCTAACCATATTTTGTTGTCTATTGATTACCTCAAACTACGATACAAAATAAAACATCTACACACACACCGTTTCCCCGACATATTTTGGAGGAATCGGTAATAGTAGGGCTGCAGATTCCCCTAAATTAAACTTGAAAACAGATCTGGTCCCTACTTGTACTGTACATACACTGAAGGTAGGCGGTTTCCTGGCATAGTTTTGAGGAATCAGTAGCACCCGAGTTTGGCCATAATTGATGGTCACCTTAGGCAAGAAATGTTCCACAAAAGTCCGTCTAATTCACAACAATGACTAAATAATAAGAATTGAAGAGAAACAGGGCAGAGTGGCATCTCCATTATATTATAAAGAAGAAAGTGACAACTAATGGCAAAGAGTCTGCTTGTTGCCTTCATCTGTTAAAAAAAAAGTAAAAAAAGTGAGAGATTCAAAATCACGTCCAATGTCGTTCAAGATGTCTAGGCATAATGTGCTTTACTGCAGTTGAAGAAGCATAATTAATTTATTCTTAGTATTGAAAACTAGACAAACTTACACTGGACATTCATTGATTACAATAAACTAAATAAACACCTTCTGAAGTCTGACACATATATACTGGCTGGGAGAATCTAGGTATTATAAATGGATCTATGATTAACTATAGTTTTCTTCTTCTTGAAATGCCATCAGGCACTCAAGTTAAGTTTATGCACACGAGGCGTCTATCATGGTTTGTGCATTAATGATTAAGTCACCCAGTACCACATACTGTACATATTTCATTGAGGGATAACATATATAAAAGAGGAAGAAAGTATACTATGTTAGGTTTATAAGACCCTGTAGCAGAGGAGAGGGAGACAGATAGGAGGGACAGCAAGCACGAAGGAAACAGAATGAAAGAAGGAGCAGATGAAGAATTGAAAAGGGAAGGGTAAGATGTTACAGTATTGGTGAGCTGGAGGTTACAGGTTCCTCCATAGTGTGCCACAAAACAGTATGTATACTGAGGAAGTCTGTTTTATGACTTGGGTTGGAGGAATTTGCTGTAGCCCCCCAATTTGTCCACAACAGATGACTCCGTTAAATAAATACACATTATGATTATGCTCAACAGAATCAACGAAAGCCTTATACAGTATTCATCAACAATGGGCTCTTATAAATACATAATATGATTGTGCTTGACAGAAGAATCACAAGTCCACTTAAAAAAACAACCCACGTATGCATATGTTTTTTGAAGACCATAGCGCTTACGAACTAAATATCTGACTCTCCAAAACGCAAGCGAATAAGAGAACAAGCAGCTCGCAAAAACACCCCACTCACACCAGTTGTTCTTATTTTGCTATATATGATCAAAGCACTAGGAACAAACTACTAATGATGTACACATGACTCCCTGTAAGTCAGTTCCATCCTTGGTATCCCTAAAACATGAAAGTAAAATTAAGGTCTTACAGTATAATTCTGTAAAATTGTATGAATGAAAGGATGAATTGGCTACTGGATCTGGGCCCTCATACAGCTGGGAGAATAATATAAAAAAAAACTACTGTATTAAAGTACAGTATCTGGATTACTGTTCATGGGGCATTCAATAAGATGGTGCAACAAAATGGCAAAATACTGTACTGTACAGAATATAGAATAATAAAGAAAACAGGCACAAGAGCATAATAGAGGTGGGAGGACACACACAAACACAATAGCCATCATTAACAAGGTCAATAGGGGCTACAGTGACACAAGAGAATGGACACGAGAAAATAAAATGTAATTAAGGGGGAAAAAACATATGTCGTGGTTAGGTGATGACAGGATGGAACTTCTGGGGTGCACGTGTACAGGTGGAGGTAGCACAAGGTATTACTGAGCGGCTTGTACTCTCTCAGTCTCCCCTTCATAAAGCACCAGTAGATACAATTACATATTCACAGGAAAAGAGCTCCAGGCGTGACCAACCGAGCTCCGCCACGTCTTACTGTCTATCTACTGTACTATGTAACGTACTGTATTCTCCATCACTGTTTATACTCTAACACTATTTATTCTCTTCCACTGTTTACTCGGTAATCGATTTGGCAAGAGCTCTGTTAGAATTCTGTAGTAAAATTATTGTGATGTTTGGTAGAGAATCGACTGAAATGTGAGGATGCTGTGACTGCTTTGTGTTATTTCTGTAGATGTGTAGGTGCTTGGAAGGTTATGCAGGGAGTGACTCATACATGCTATGCAAAAATTTGACTTTTCTGAAGGTACAGTATGTAGAAAAAACATACTTGTCTGTGAATCGGTATCCTATGGTATATATATAAAAAAAAACCATATTTGTCTGTAAATCAGCACCCCATGGTATATTTTATGTCAGCCTGTGTGTCTTATATATAACTTCTAGAAACTGTGCACATTATGCGTGATGCGACCCTCTTGTGCATGGATGATGTATATTTGAGTGTCATTGACATCATCCTTATTAACATGATTAATGTAAGGAGTTGAGACGTCTTGGTCAGTGAAAGCTTTGAGTGGGTAAAGCCTGTCTAACTCCAAGACAATATCTGTAGTGTACTGTATGCCTGTAAACAAATGAAGTACTGTACAGTTCTTTTGAGTCTCATTTACTTTCCTATAACTGTATACAGTGTACTGAAATACTATACAGTACAGTGAAAAAGCTGTGAGTGTGTATGAGTTATGTATGACTCCATGATAGGATCTCTAGTACATGTATTGTACGTATGTTGTATCTATGCACGGACAAAATATGTATTTTTAAGTCTCGCATACATACTTATGGACTGTATTAAAATATAAGGCTAAACCAGACAGTAAAAGCTTAGTGTGTGAATCCTGTCTGACTCCATGCAAAGACTTGTAGCTATGGTAAGGTACTGTATATATCTGTATCTGTGCACAAGAGGCCTACAGACTTGCAGAAGCAGAGGCCTACAGACTTGCAGAAGCAGAGACAAATTGTCGTAGTCAATAAAAGGCTCTTCCTGAATATGTGTTTGTGTTACAGTATCTTCTACAACCTGTGAATAAATTAAACAAAAAATCTATATTCATTCAATATAGTACACCCCATCTATTATGAAGCTGTAGACCATAGCATCATTCCTTGAATCAGTGCAAAAAACTATTCCACACACTATTTTTCTTGTACAGTACTGTGTTACATCAGCCTACATGCTGTGTAATTTTTACAAACAGTGCATATTAGACTATACACAGGAACATTCCACACTGCCTGCACCATCTTGTATTATGCTGATTGTACACCATATATTTACATCATGTCTAGAAACTATTGTGTATATGACTGACCGACTGTTCAAGGCCGACAGTATTATACGAAGCAGCTGCCACACCACACATTTCTCACAGTAACACTTGTTTGAATGTGATGCTGTTTCTAGGGATAAAAAAATATATATAAATGAAATAACATAAACTCAAGGGAATTATTTCAAGAACAGTGGTAATGCATTCTTTCAAAATGGAGCACTCAAAGAACACTTTCCACATCACAATCATAATTTTCTATAGCAGTTTTCTTAGGAAAAAATCAATCAAATCAATTAAATACAGTACTGTAAACTGCAAGGAATATTTTTCACAAACTGCTTGGTATTTTATCACAATAGACTATTCAAACACATTTCACAACATAAACACACTTTTTCATCACACTTCTGGCCACTACGAGGGCCTACTCGATTTAAAAGAAAATTGTGTGGTATTTTCATTCAGAACATAACCTTATGAGAAATTATTTCACTACACAGTTCACAGACACATCACTTAACATGATATCACTGGCTCTTGATATAACACCAACATACTTAACACCACTCCCCATCTAACTCAGGTCCAGTAAATCACTTAGTCTGTGTGGTAATGAATAAGAGGAGCCTGGGAAATCTTTTGTTAGTTTTCAATGAGAGACAGTGTGAAATGAAGTGGTGGACAATGAATAACAAAAGCCTGAGAATACATGTGCTGGTTTGCTGTGAGGGAGCAAGTACAATATGAAATGGTGGATAGCTACAGGTATTAAATAATTATTAGTGTTATATCAAGGGTCTAAAGGATATTACAGCACAAACTTTTCACAACACAAACTTACACAATTTTTCAACACACTTAAGGCCTTTGAATTTAGTGTTGCGCAGTCACTAAAAATACCTAAAATATAATCAAGTCATTAAAAAGTTCACTAGGTAATAACATTCACACAATAATATGAATAAAAGATTAAATTATAATAAAATTGCCACAATTTATTTGACGAGTGAGAATGGTAACTTCACTTTCCTTCTGAACCAGATATTGTGCAATGTAACATTATTTTGTTTTCACAATAATAGATCACACTTCATTTTTGCTCTAAACCACAGATAAGCTGATCTAGAAAGAATTGTGCACTGTTGTATATATTTCAGGACAATATATCATATTCCACTTTTTTCTGAACCATGGATAACCTGCTAAAGGTGAGATTGTGCAGCATAAAAATGATTTCATCACAATGTCACACTCCACGCTTACTCTGCACCATCAATAACGATCAAAGCTGCTCATGAAGAGTTTGTGCGGAGTAAGAAAATTGTCCACCGCGAAATTAAGTTTTCATGCTCGTCCCAGAACTGCATCATGCATGTGAGGTACGATGTCTAATTTGTAAACTGTTTATATATGTGTACTGCATCCTATGCCTTACTACACTTCAGAAATCCAAGTCCCAGCCACTGAGCTCATCCATGGGAACCTCAACGTCGCGAGGGTATGAGTCAAAGTTACTGGCATCAGTGGGGTTTCGGATCTGTAATGGTTGCACGGTCATTAGGCTAGGAGTTTTAGGGTAGTATTGGGTAATGGTTGGGGAAAATAATGCTGAAAATCTTCGGGAGGTTGATCTTTAGCCGTTATATATTGTATACTATACAGTACAATCACAATCCAAAATAGGCATTTTAGCCTTGATATTTATGTACAGTCACAATCTAAAATATGTTTACAGTAGAGGTTCTGTGCTTTTGGAAATATTTCAATACTGTGTTTAATAAATCATATTTGAATTTGGCCTGGGTAAATGTTTTGAATGGCAACTTTACTTTATCAATGTCACCCAAACTATATATTTTGCCCTGCAAAAGTTTTTGAAGAATAAGTGGTCAAGAAAATTACAATAAACTGATTAAACTAATAAATAATAATTAGATATTGTACTGTTGTTGACTTGACTTTAATAATATTGTACTCTACTTTACTCAACATCAATTATTTTACACAAGCAAAGCGAAAAGTAATTGACATTGATGTAGTGTTTGTATTGTTTACGCTGTACCTTGGGAATAATAGGAGGTTGCAGTGCTCTCGCTCTAAGGCCGTCCCAGTCAAAACCAAGGAACCATCTGTAAGGAAAGGTATATTTAATTTCTCAAGCATGTTATCACTATATATTGAAGCAGTGCTAATCTATTTACTTAAACAAAAATCCAAGAAACCATCTGAAACAAGATATTATATACTGTATTTAATTTTTGGCCAGGGTATTAATGTGATTCCATATTAAGGCACGATATATCTATTTACCAGGTACAGTATCTATCAAAGCTCAGAGAATACACATACCAAATTCACACACAGATTACACCAGAGATGAAACAGGTGCATATTAACCATGTATAAAAAGAAGGATATGCAATACTATAAAGATTTCTATATACTGAATTTAATCTTTTAATGTCCTGGATACCTTTGTGGTAAATATGTTCATACAGTATTGGTCACATACAATAGAAATGAAAATGCATATATATACTGACTTGTGTTTTTTGATGTCCTGGATACCATTGCGTTGGTATCCAAGGCGTTCCGCAGGACTCTCTCGACACAGCCTCTTGATGAGTGAGACAGCGCTGCGAGTCACGTGCTGAGGGAAGTCCACCATATCTATTCCCTTCAGGATGATGTTGTAGGTCTTCATGGGGTCAGAGGCAGTGAAGGGCGGCCTAAAGGGGAAGTTCAAGTGTGTGTTACATTGTAGAGAGTGGGATGCATGTGTGGGAATGAGACAGGGATGGGTGAATGAAAGAGTGTACAGTATAGGAGAGAAGGGAAAAATGAGTGAAGGGAAAGAAGACAAGTGAAGGGAAAGACAAATGATGGGAGGGAGTGAAGGGCGGTCTACACAAAGATTTCAGGTGTGTAATGCATTGTAAGGAGGCAGTAGGCTATCTTGTTAATATCTGCTCTCTCCATCTCATCTTCTTTTCAATGAGCCAAATTATTTACAGTACAGTATAGTAAGGTACAGTACTCATGTCCTCCAGTCTGTAGCTCATACAGTACATGAGTATAACACAAGAATATAATTTCACATACAGTCCTCACACTACATTATTCTTACACATCAATACACACACACACACACACATACAAATGCACACACCCACACCCACACATAACATATGCATGCAGACACAAACACATACACACATGCACACAAACACACACTCTACCTTCACTATACCTACATACATACACACATAAAATACTCACGTTCCAGTCAAGAGTTCGTACATGAGTATACCGATGGACCAGTAATCCACAGCCTTATCGTGTCCTTTGTTGAGTATGATCTCTGGTGCCACATACTCAGGGGTTCCACAGAAGGTCCAAGTCTTGTTGCTCGGACTCAACTTCTTGCTGAACCCAAAGTCCACCTGCAAGTACAGTCAGGGAAAATTATGGAGTCAAGTGTAAATATTTCTCTACTGACTGACTAAGGGACTGACTGACTGACTGACTGACTGACTGACTGACTGACTGACTGACTGACTGACTGACTGACTGACTGACTGACTAACTAACTAGCTAACCAACTAACTAAATGCCGAGATAAAGAATACCCTAACTGATATCTAGCCTGCTTGTTTTATCCTTGTGACTGTTTTCTTGTGACTGTGAGGGGTGCATTAACCGTCTGACAAACTGCTCAAATTAAAAACTGTCTGACTGATATTTAACCACCTTGATATACTGTATATCTGTTATACTGTATGTGTAAGTCACATTAGGCTGTTTAATTGTCCCTCCTTACCTTGTGTTTCCTCTGTGGTTGCCGTCCTTCCTTTGTATTTCCTTTTCTCTTCCTCCTGGTGACACATCTAAATCATACCTCCAGTCTTATGAGGACCTGGGCTCAGTGTGCTAGTGAGGCCAACATTTTAAAGCAACTAAATCAGTCTTTCATTTATTTAACTTTAGAAGGAAGTACAGTGCTGGCAAACCTAGAGCAATTGATTCTTCCAAACTATTTCAGGCAATGGACCACAACTACAATATCTTAGTTTAGTTTGGAGGAATCAGGCACTCTAAAGTACTAAAATTGTAGTTCTTTCCTGACCCTTAATACTGTATCAAACCAACTGACCAGCTTAGCGTATCCAGAGCTGTCCAATAGCAGGTTCTCGGGTTTGAGGTCACGATAGATAATATTCTTGTTGTGTAGGAACTCGAGGGCCTCCACCACACAGCCGGTGTAGAAACGGGCGGTGAGGTCCGGGAACCAACCACGGTCCCTCAGTAGTGTCCACACCTCACCGCCAAGACACGCCTCCATCATCATGTACACGTACTTGTTGTCACGGAACGTCTTGTATAGTCTGGGGAGGGAAGGAGGGAAGGTGTCATAAGTGTAATTAAGATACCATTTCCCTTTGAAGTAATTTTACAGTACAGTCTAGGGGCAGGGAAGGAGAGGAGGTGTCATAAGTTTAATCATTATTCCATATATTATTGGAGTACTGTACTATACTGTACACTGTACTGTAATTCCACTCAAATGCCAAAACTATTTACCAATACCAGGCCATTCTTTCATTCTTTAGGGTGTTTAAAATTAAGATTGTACTGTACAGGAAAATGACAAACAGCTGATACCAGTATTACTTAAAAAGGTTAGATGAATTTTTATCTGGATTAAAAAAAAAAAAAAAAAAATAGAAACTTTTCCTGGCAAAGTTTGGAGGCAGCAGTTTTTTGCTGACTTTCGCATTGGCCTCATAACTAGCATAGCCTAATTCTTTCACTGGCAGACTGACTGACTGACACTGACCTTGCAATGAATGGGTTACGGACGGCCATCATGATGCGTTTCTCGGAGTAAATGTGTTCCTGTTGCTGCGTCTCCACGATGTGTTGCTTCTTGAGGCACTTGAGGGCGAAGGTGAGGGTCTTGTCTTGGGCATACTGCACCAGCTCCACCCGCCCGAACCCACCCACTCCCAGCGTCGCCACCACGTCCAGGTCGTCAAGGCGGATGAAGGCATACTCTGTGGCAGGGAGGCGGGTATGAGCGGGTGGGGAGGCAGGTATGAGAGAGTGGAAAGGCAGGTGTGTAAGGGAAGGGAGGCGGGAGTGAGAGGGTGGGGGCGGGTGTGAGAGGTTGGGATGGATGGGATTGGGGTAAGTTGGTTCTGCAATTTGGAGTGTGAATGGTAGATGATTACATTTACTACCGGTATTTTATGTGTATATGATAGAAGGTTATGATAAATAAATATAGTTAATAGAGAAAGATAGAAGGTGTGGGATTGGTAGCTGGTTACATTTACTTTATGGTGTGTGTATAGAATAGAAGGTTTAAATAAGTACTGTATATACACAGAGAAAGACAGAATGATAGAAAGGAAAATATTGTATCCTACAGACTAATACTCTGACAGATAGAGACTCAAATAAAATGATAGATGCAGCATAATAAAAAATGTAATAAAGTAGAAAGACAGAATGTTAGAAAGAAAGGGAAATACTCTGTAGATTGACAGACAGAAAGATATACAGAGACAGATTGATAGATAAATTGGTTAGTAAAAATCCACATGACAATCTTGTCTAACGAGAATATGTTTATACTGTATTTCTAATAATGTTTGTTTCTCATTCTGCACAAAAGTTAGCTATATTTTCAGTGTTTGACAATTATAAGAGTACACTGGTATTATTCCTCTATCTTTTGGTGAAAATGTTGCGTGTGAGAAAAATGGCAGTCCAATTAAATCTTTTAATACAAATATACAAATAATGCAACCCACAAGAGTTTTGCAAACTCTCCCTCACTCCATGCAGTTTTCCATCGACATGCCTATAAATATTTAATCATCCAAAAATAAGAGCCACTGGGGGGAAACAAACAACCCTAAAATTTTGATGCAAGTGTCTGTGGTAAAATTTTGTTATCAAGGCATCCTGAGAGGCGATGCAAACCCGACAAGCACAGTTATCCTTAGCATGCCCCAATGGTTAATTAAAGGACCTAGGTAATGTTCTCAAGAGAAAACTCAATAAATTATTTGGTTAACAAGGACTGTTCTGTTGTATTTTAAATGTTTTGTCTACAACACACACACGTACTCATGCATGCACGCACACGCACACACATAAAGAATACACTTACACACACACACATTAACAAAACACAGAAACATTCATACACACACTACACAGGCACACATACCTAATATAAACACTCATGTACTGTACACACAAACAGAACATACAAAATTACACACATCATTTACTATACATTCATGTGCACATGACCACACACATCCTCAGACATACAGCATATTTAGTGATAACGTTTAGTGATAACGTGTCAAGAAAATTTGTTGTTCATCTCAACTGCTCTGTATACCCACTAACTTACCCACACTGTACTGTACTACTCCCAATGTTTTAATGGAATGGAAAAACACCAATCACAACAAAACAGCTGAGGTCATATGCCAAAGAAGAGGAAAGGAGGGATGGCAAAGAGCATCAAATGAAGAAGAACGGATTAAGGAGTCTTGAATTTATGGGGTCATCAATCTGTTGTTGGGGAATTGGAGGGTGAATGAATTCTCCAAAATATGCTTTGAAACAAACCCTTACTTGTATTGTCAAATTTCTAGTCTGTTTCCTGGTAGCCTATAGATTGGAGGAATCAGTTTGCATTTCATTTTCTCTGAACTCACATACAGTATATTAGTGTTTCCTGACATAGTTTGGAGGATATCCGTCAGCAGCCGTCCATTTCCTCCAAACTGAACTACAAAACAAATCCCTTTTCATATACTTGTCTGGAGGCTCTAGTGTGTTTGAAGGTTCAGTGTGGAGGAATCAATCACTCCAATTCACCCACAACACAATTTATGATATGCAAGAATTTTGGTGGTGTTGACGAGAGCGTGTTACTGGTACCATAACTCCACAGACACACTACAGAGCCATCTTACTGGTACAATGCTATCATCAACACCACTGATATTCTTGCATACTATGGAGTTACCCACTGAAAAGCTGAAAGTGACTGACTCGGGAATAAAGGAATGTCAAAACCCACTACAGTAATTAAGTATTATAAACATAAGGGCATTCATCAAACTGTTAAGTAAGTCGGGTGGTTGTATAGATGCATTTGCCATTCTGTTGAGTAAGATGCATACAGTATTTTGTTTAAGTAGAGGTACGTATTGCATTCACTGTTTTGTTATGTGTCATATAATGTTTTGCGATGTTGCATTCACTGTTCTTTTAAGTTGCATACATTGTTCTCTTATGTTGCATTCATACAGCACTCATAATTTTCACGTTGAGTAAGATGATGTGAAGCTCGTGTTGGTTACGTAAGCATGAGTTGCATTAAAAAATTCATCTGCATAAGCTAAGTGGATGGTAATGCAATCACCATTCTGCAAAGTTGGATATAAGGTTTGTATGTAACTGGTTTTGCTGGTCAAGCTGATGTAAAGTTGGATGAAGGATAACTTATATACTTCATATTTCACATCTACATCAAAGATACCGGTAACATTTTGGAGATGGCATATTAAAAAAAAATTGCAAAAATTTTAAATGCATTCAACAATTTCAGTGTTTCATAATGCATTTTTTGATCTGCTAGTTTACTTTTGAAAAGGTAGTATACTGTACTGTACAGTAGTTATATTTTATATTGACAGTTTAACTAACAAAATGTAGGTGGTGTGTTTCGGAATATTGTCAACGGATATTTTCTTGATGGTAAACTGGAGGGCAACTGATTCTTCCAAACTATACATCAAAACAGTCAGATCCCTTCTTGGTAACACAGAGGTTGTCAGTGTTCTGCTATAGTTTTGGGGAATCGTGCAGTAGCCCTCCAATTCACCACAATGAGAGTCTCCCCTCATAATATTTTAGCTTTCGTCATTCTCTTTCGTATATACTGGCATACAATTAGCTATGTAAGAAGGTATGTAAATGCCAGGACTGGCAGAAGTACGGGAGTTAGTGTTGCACATTCACCATAAATAATTTTGTTTGTGATGGTATTCTGTTAGCATGGCATAAATTTCTGGTAACTGTAGGTCAATTTGCACACACACATGCACACGCACACTCACAACTCGGTAATTTAACCATATACTGTACCATAGGCCCTTATTATAACACAGATCAAGAAAGACTTGTATCCATCACTTCATTTTTACACTCAGTCCCTCTATGAAGGCAATCAAATATTTCCCCAGGCTTCTGTCATTTATTACCCAACACATCAAATTACACTTGGTCCCTCATTGAAGACCCCCAAATGTTTCCCCAGGCTATTTTGTTATTCAATGCCCATCACATCAAATTACACAGTCTCTCATTGAAGACCACCAAAATATTTTCTCAGGCTTCTGTTATTTACCGCTATACTGTACAAACTAAATGATCTATACTGGGCCATTGTTAATTGATGCATGTTAAATAATTATGTTAAGTGTTATATTGAGGGGCAACTGAATATTTTCCTTCCCATCAAACCATTTCAACAGACAGAGAGGAACGAATCACTCACTTTTGGAACTATATGTTGGGGGTTGGAGTGCATTGGTAAATCTGAAGTAACTGATTCCTATGAACTATTCCAAGCAGCAGACCAACATTATCTTTGTTAATTTGGTCCTGTTTCCTGGCCTACTTTGGAGGAATCAAGGATCGAGCTTACCAAATACATTCTATCCCCTTAAGCGTCTGAATGATTCCTTCTTCCTAATGTGTTCAAGTGGTGTGATATAAAGAAAAATATGAATATATGGCTAAAACAATTGCACTACAGCATACAAGGTGTACCAGGAAAAACAAGGCACTGTAGATTTCAAGAGATACATTCTTGATGATAAATTAGAGGGCTACTGATTTCTCCAAATTATGAGCTGATTCCACAGTGGTATTAGTCTGTTAGCTTCCCAACCAACCACACTTGTAAGGCTTCATTATTTTTCAAAATCAAAGTATTCACATTCACAAAATTTATCAACCAGTTAGATAATGATGATCACTGTATAGTTGACTCACTAAATTCATTAAATAATTCACCCATAATTCATTAACACGCCTAACATTCTTTTGTTTGCGTGCATACAAACCAATACCAACCACTGTGGAATCGACCCTATGTCATGAAACAGCTCCTCTGTTAGTAACACTGAGGTCCTATGTTTCCTGGTACAGTTTCGAGGAACCAGTAGCCTTCCAATAGAAATTAATAATGAAACCCATGGTATGGATTTCAAACATTCTGAAACAAACACCCTTTACAGTATACAGTATGCATGCTTATCCTGGGTCACTATATATACAGCAGTACAGTACCATACACATTCAGTTAGAAGACACACACATCACTGTACACACACACACACACACATTCCATCGCCTTACCTCGAGTTAACTTCTGTACCTAAATTGATCCTCACTCACGTACCTTGTGAATATTTGTTTAATTCACTTGCACAGCATTCCAAGATGGCGGCTGCAAGTTAATTTTAATGGCAAATAATTTCTAATATGGACACGTCAGGCTAGGGTCATTCATTATTAATTTACTTGAAGTTGAACTACTGTACTGTATGGTATATAAATGGCCAGGTTAGGTTTAGGAGGGTTTGACTACTGTTATGATATTATAATTATTCTGTACACTCCGGGGCTATAGTCATGTCTGTTGCCACCAGAGGACGCTGTAATCACATGCATGGCTTGTCTGCAGAGTTTTTGTTTACTCTTCACACACACACACACACTCACACACCAAAAAAAGGCTCTCGTAGGAACTGTAGACTGGTTTATGTTCCACTCTACAGTCATGTATGGATGATGATAATTATACACATACTCCACCACAGGCAAAGTGATTACACTGACCTTTGGTGGCAGTGAATATGACTTTAGTCGCCCGAGAGTTTGCATTATCAAATACTGTACATTCCTTATATTGAACTATAACTACTGTAGTCTCATTATCATTATACAGTATACTGATTATTTGATGCATCAGGACACTTTATATATTTGCATCATCTCCTTTCACCCTGAAATATTCATACAGTATAAGAATTGAAAAATTTAAGAATTCCATAAAAATAACACCCACACACAAAAATTTAAAAAAATAAAATTTACACCAAGCATTTAAAATTGTAGTCACGGTCAAAACTTCAGTCGCCTCTCTGGTTAAATAGTAAACTTTGAGATTAATGTTCTTGTCATAAATGAGACATGATTACTTATTTCTTCTGACCATTATATTTCTTCAGTCAGACAAAAGAAATAAACATTCATGTTTCAATTATGAAAGTATATTGTATACTGTATACCGGTATATGTTCTCAAAGTTCACCATCATATACATCATAGAGGTGACAGAACTGTACATAGACTATGAATGTACAAGCCTCACTCACCACTAATCAATGGATATACACACTTACACTGAACACTTGAGATTATTCACACATATGAATACACACACATGCAACAATGCACACAACCACTCATACATAGACACACATAGATGTCCCTCACTTTTTTCAAGTACAGTACTGTACTGTACATTACACCATCTCACACATACACACTCTCTTTCCCACTCCCTTGCAGACCCTCTCTGGCTTCAACACATAGACATCCACACCTTCCAAAATACTGCCTCATTCGCTTTGGCCACCTTCTCTCACACTTCCTCCCATTCCCACCTCTGATAAAATTACCTTATTCTCCTACACCACATTTTCTCACACTCCCTCCCATACACATCCATGCTTCCAATATCATTACTGTAGATCATTCTTCCACACAACACTCTCTCACACTCCCATCCATACACACCTCCAATAATATTACCTTGTTATCCCATACTACATTCCCTTACACTGCCTTTCATATATGTCCACACTTCCTTTAGCATTTCTTCACTGGTCCACCCACCCACCCAAATGTGTCCCCACCGCTGCCCCTCACCTGCCACGGCGTCAACATTGTGTGGTCCTGTGGTTGGTCTTGGGACGCCCCGGCTGGTGTCACCGTAGTCCTTGTCTCTCAGTTCAGACAGGTCTCCAATTAGCTGAATGAAAGACCTGTAATATGCAATATTATATTTTTACATTGGTCAGTATATTTACAATACATGCTATTTGATAATGGCCTTAAAAATACATAATGTATATTCTCACAACAGTATTTTATCAAAACGGTAGGATTAATATGGTACGTTAATATTACAGTACAGTATAATGTATTGATTTTAGAATACTTAGATCATTAAGCAGACTGACCCTAGACGCCTTGTGTTGCCAACACACAGGCCAAGTTGTTGTTGTTGTTGTTATGTGATTATTGTATACTGTATTGTACACTAACCTCTGGCAGCAGCAGACATGACTACAGTATACAGTTCTAGAATGTGTACTGTTAAAAAAATAAGAACTACAGTACTGTATAGTACATGAAAACAAGGGTTCACTATCTATTTGCATTGCCCTTCTGTGTATTGAAACTTTTAACTGCCACTGTAGGTAGGAGTCCCAGACAATCTACTAACTCTCTGTCCAGTGTGAGACACTCGACGCCCGGTGCCATGGCAATCACGTTGGCAGTACGGCATTCCTCCTTCAGTAGCGCCTGCTCACCAAAGTAATTCCCCTTCTGTAGCACTCGGATCTCCTCCTCCTCTGTTTTACCTGCCAGGGGAATCAAACTGTATTATAAAACCTTGACCAAATTCTTGTTTAAAGGGGCACTCTCTTGGTCAAACTGGGGATCTAATGAATCCGCAAAACTATATCAAGAAACCAGATTTCTCAATTCACAATCAAACACATTTCATTATTTTCAATGTTGTACAGTACACAGCAATACAGTATGCTGCTAAAAGATTAGTAGAAAAAGATATATAAATCACAAACATTATACACACTGTCAATAAACATGTGCTGTGCATATATAAACATTTCAAATACAGTACCAAAAATACACCACAGTACCACACAGGGTGTACAGAGAACAAAGGTGCCTGCCTGGTGATTATATACATTAAGGGGAGAACATCTCATTGGTGAATTGAAGAGTAACCAATTCTTCCAAACTAAGCAAGGAAACAGACAACTGCAATGTTACTACAGTATAATAGAATATTTGTTTCATGTTGGCATGGCTTGGAGGAATCAGCAGCTCTTCAATTTACTGTCATGAGAGAGTGCCCAAACATAAACAAATATACAGTACTATGTTATTTAACTATTGTAAATATGATAAAAATTGCATCTATTAAGCTGAAATTCATCATCTGATTATCGCAGCACTAGGCTAACTCTGGCAAGAAATTTAAGCAGGGTCAGACATCTTTAAAATACAATAAATAATTTTGCCTTCTGAGATTGTTGGCGAGTGTAGACTACCAACTTGGCCAATTTATCTTTTTACTCAAATATTCAAATTACCGACAGAATCATAATTAACCACAGTAATTAATCCTGGATGAGAACAGAGGACGAGGTGGCCACACAGCGAGCACACATGGATGGGGACGGTATGGTACAATACGGTACACACGATTGACATTGGATAATTCACTCGGTCAGCATCATCCATTTTTCTAACCTGGTAGAGATGCATCATCTTCCTTGTCTTAATTTTTTTTTGCCTTGATGGTAAATTTAATGCATATAAAAACTTTAATTTCAGCAAGTATTTACAGTACACAACTAAGTAATCATCTACATCCAATTCATAAACAATGATACATACAGTACTTGCACCACATTTTAGGTGATCTTTTCGGAACTGCTTTTCCAGTAATACAAAGTGTATATAAAGGCAATTCATTGCAACTACATTACAGTACTGTATTAACACAACTAAGTATGTAATGTCGGTACATGTCTTTAATTTAGATCTTTTCAGCTGGAAAGAACTTGGTGCATTTTTGCCAGGATAGAAAAACAATAAGGTAATTTTAGTCATGAAGGAATCGTCACGCTGGAGAAAACTTAAGGAAATACTCTCTTTGACGGTAACTTGACGGGTTCCCGACTCCTCCAAACCACAGTAGCCTAAGTCAAGAAACAGATCCCTTATACATAAATATTAGTAACATTGAAGGTTGTCTGTTTCCTGGTACAATATAGGCAATATAGTGTGGAGGAATTAGTGGCCCTTCAACTTGCCCACAAACAAGAGAGTCTTCCCTTAACGTGGTAATATTTATACTGTATATACCTTCCACATTCAGTCGTAGTACCTGAGCACCATCGGGTCTAGTGCCTACCTGGACAGCTGTGACCTTCTCTACCACCTCTGCCCCTGTACGGTGCGGCATATTCATTAACGCCAGATAAAGCAGAAACGTAATGAGATAAAATGATGTGGGTGGGTTGTGAGTGGAATGAAAGAGTTGTGAGAAGAATGAGTGCATCTTGTTTGAAACAATGATATATCTGAGTGAGTTGTGGGTGGAATGAGTGGACTTCGGTTGAGGTCATATAGCACCCGAGGAAGAAGAAGACTGATCGAGAGGTGGGACAGTAAGCACAAAAGGTAACAAATTAAAAAAGGGTCAGTTGAAGAGGTGAAAGCCCTTTTTAGTCCCATTTTATGATAAGCAGGGATACTGGGGAGGTATAGATAGATCTAGGTAGAAACATCGAGGTTGTGAATGGTCTTGAGTGCCTAGTGGATCCAGGTAAAAAAACATGTTATACGTGAGTTGAGAGTGGAATGAGTGGGTTGTGAGTGGTATGAATGGGTTGTGAGAGGAAGGAGTGATCTTGTTAGAAACAATTATATACTCGTGAGTTGTGAGTGGTAAGAATGGGTTGTGGGTGCAATGAATGAATTGTAGGTGGAATGAATGGATCCTGGTGGAAAACATGTAACGTTAATACGTGAGTGGGTTGTGGGTGGAATGAGTGGAACGAATGGGTTGTGAGTGGTATGAATGGGTTGTGAAGGGGTGAGTTCGAGTCGTTATTTTCTGACCCCCACTAATCAAGTAATACAACAACTTGTAGGCTGTTAGGTGCATGGCCATAGGGGATGTGGTACTTAGTCTGTACAAGGAAATGGACACACAGAATATAATGCAACTCAAGACCATATTCATGAACGTTCGATGTGCATACGATGGCTCATAGAATTTATACAATAGAGCCGTCGTACCGGTACCACGCCATCGTCAACACCACGGATGTTCTTACATACGACCCTCGATCAACAGTATCATTTTATCCATTACCTGCATAGTAATAATACCAACAAAGCAAAGTACAAATACAGTATACTGTACGTGTATATCTAACGTTACAGTACAATTAACAATAACTGTATGCAGTGCAAAACTACTAACTTTTTCACTGGTGTCATCTCATTTCGCCAAATATCTTTACAAGTGTAACTGTCTGTAACTGTAACAAGTGTTCCTCGAATTTCCAACTATACTAATAAATATAATAAAAAAAATAATACCTTTAAGTATTGTTTCTGATACCAATAAACATACTACACGTATTTATCGAAATTCAAATAAGAAATAAAACTAATTATACTATAATAAAGAAATTCAAGGATAGAGCCATCATTGAGGCTTTTCAACAGACCATTAAACTCATTAGACATACTCTTTTAAGACCAAACAAGAGGTACAGCCACAATCAAATAACCACCAACACTTTCCTTTCATCGTGCATATAAATCAATAGCATATCAAAATATAATCATACAACACAATACGTCAACGAGGTGCTGCAAAATCATACACGTGTTGTTCTTTAATTCCCAAGATATTTACCACGATGGAAGGAAAGTGTCGGTGGATAAATATTTGATTGTGGCTGTACAGCCATGGTTGATAGTGCTTGACCAGGGTTCAAGGAGTGTTGGAGAGTAACTGAACAGAGCTCGAAAAAGTGAGTCTTCTAAACCTCTCTCAACGTTGAGAATGGTTTGGAAAATTCACTCGTTCGAACTCTGTTCAGTTGCTCACCAACACTCCTTGGAACCTGGTCAAGCACTATGCCACTATCAGCCATGGCTGTACATACAAGTCATTAACTGCTATAAAAAATCAAATAATCTCCTAAAAGTTATAACTACCGGTAGCAAATAAAATCTTGTCACCAAATCAATAATAAGTGTCAGTAGATAGTGTGTGTGTGTGTGTGTGTGTGTTTGTATGTTGTTTGTTTGTGTGTTGTTGTTTTCTGGGTGAATCGGGCTGCAGCTGGTTGTGACATTTTTACACGTTGGTGGCTTCACTTAAATTAATTGACGTTTTTAGCGTGTGTGTTTTATGCTTGTTATTTTTATTTAGTTGGGAGTTATTGTGTTGTTGTTGGTTTTGTCCGGTAAGCATGATATAATTATGTACGGTAGTTTAACAATAACTATATAAACATTGGTCGTTGATACAACCTTGGCAGGATAATTAAGGCGGTAATTCACTTTTGT
>JAWZYT010002133.1:15000-22500 GCA_034508575.1 Petrolisthes manimaculis | reverse complement strand
TTTTTTTTTTTTTGTCTCGTGTGTATGTTTGTCTGTCTGTCTATCTATTTATCTATTTATCTATATACTGTACCTATCTATCTGGTGGGTGAGTTTTTTATTATTATTATTATTATTTTTTGTCTCGTGTGTTTGTCTGTCTGTTTAATTTATCTATCTATTTATATATTGTACCAATCTATCTATTTATTACCCTCCTCTCTCTCTCTCTCCTTTTCTCTCTCTCTCTATCTATCTATCTATTCCCCTCCTCTCTCCCTATCTACTCATCTACGTTATCTCTCTTTCTCACTCTCACTCTCTCTCTCTCTCTCTCAAATACTGACCATCATATTCTTAGTTTAAAAGTCTCAATAAATGTGAATATACTGTATGAAGCCTATATAATTTATGCTCGTTTCCCCTACACCAAATTGCCGCCTTGGGGTATTAAATTTCACTCCACGCCTCGGCCCACCAATAAATGTAAATATATTACCGTATATACACACGTTTCCCCTACACATTGCCCCCTCGGAGATATAATTTTACTTCACACCAATAAATGTAAATATGTAAATATATATACACTCGTTTCCCCTACACATTGCCCCCTCGGAGATATCATTTTACTTCACACCAATAAATGTAAATATGTAAATATATATACACTCGTTTCCCCTACACATTGCCACCTCGGAGATATAATTTTACTTCACACCAATAAATGTAAATATGTAAATATATATACACTCGTTTCCCTTACACATTACCCACCAACAAATGTAAATATATATACACTCGTTATCCCCTACACATTACTCCATGAATATATAGGACCCACATGTAAATATATATACACTCGTTTCCCTTACACATTGCCACCTCGGTGATATCATTTTACTTCACACCAATAAATGTAAATATGTAAATATATATACACTCGTTTCCCCTACACATTACCCACCAACAAATGTAAATATATATACACTCGTTTCCCTTACACATTGTCCATCAACAAATGTAAATATACGTACACTCGTAGTCGCCTCATCTTATTTTACACATTGCCATCAACTATAAATTGACTCCATCTCCACTGAGTATTATAATTTCACTATACTGTATCTTATTTATCTACTGGGTATTATTATTCCACTATACTGTATCTTATTTATCTACTGGGTATTATTATTTCACTATACTGTATCTTATTTAACCCAGCTGTGGACTTTCTTCGTCGTGAGGTGATGATCTTAGCAGCCAGACAGCACTGTGAGGCGGCAGGAGGTGGAGGTGGAGGAGGTGTGAGGGAGGAGGATGATGGTGGAGGTGGTGGAGATATGTTCAGCCTGAATTGGGGTGGACTGGGTGTTGATGGGGATGATGATGATGATGGGGATGAGGGTGATGACGAATACTTGCCTCCCTCTACGTCTGGACAAGGTGGGTTCAAGTACCAATGTTTTGGGTTGTTTTGTTTTGTTTATTTTGTATGTGTATGTGTGAGTGAGAGAGAGAGACAGAGACAGAGAGAGAGACAGAGATAGAGAGAGACAGAGATAGAGACAGAGAGAGAGAGACAGAGAGAGAAACAGAGACAGAAACAGACCCAGAGAGAAAAAAAAATGAAGGTGAATACTACTTAATCAATAAATGAATCACTATAACCAACCAATTTCCTAAACAACAACACTTAGTAAGGCCCGTAGTTTAAAAAAAAAATGAGGGCCCTTACTGAAGCTCTGTGAATCCTCCAAACTAATCCAGGCCACAGAACCCTTCCGTATTTCTAATTGGGAATCTGTTGCCTGGAGTAGTTTGGAGAATTCATAAAGCTCCAGAAAGGGCCCTCAATTTTTTTTTAAACTACTGGTGTAAGTCTTAATTAACTAAAACTCTCTTCTTTCCTTCCTTTCCCCTACTCCCCTGGCGGCACATAAACCCGGGAAACAGACTGCCCGGGGCCCTATCAACAAGTGGGGTCAGACTGCCTCCTTCTGCTGCCTGAGAGACTGAGTTGGGTGGAGGCGAGGTCCCGCTGCCACGCCCATGCCCTCAGTGTGGTGGGGGAGGCGGGGGGGCGGCGGCAGGCGGAGGGGGGGTCGAGTAGGGGGCGTGGAAGGGGGGATTTGGTGGTTGCAAGAAACATGAGGAACTTCAAACACTTTCTGAGGTACACTAGGATGGGTAAGTAAATGAGTGTGTGTATACCTATTTACCTATTTACCTATTTACCTATTTATTTTCCTACTTACTTTTCTTCCTACCTATTTACCTACATCCCTATTTATTTTCCTACCTATTTACCTACATCCCTATTTAATTTCCTACCTATTTACCTACATCCCTATTTATTTTCCTACCTATTTACCTACATCCCTATTTAATTTCCTACCTATTTACCTACATCCCTATTTATTTTCCTACCTATTTACCTACATCCCTATTTATTTTCCTACCTATATACCTACATCCCTATTTATTTTCCTACCTATTTACCTACATCCCTATTTATTTTCCTACTTATTTACCTACATCCCTATTTAATTTCCTACCTATATACCTACATCCCTATTAATTTTTCCTACTTACCTACCTATATTTCTACTACTAACCATCCTACCTATCTTCCTAAAAGCCTACCTTCCAACCTACATCCCTATTTTCCTACTTACCTATACTTACCTACTAATCATATATTTCTACTTATCTATTTACCTACTTATATTCCTATTTTCCTACCTATCTACCCTTCTACTTACTACTTCCCAACCATTCTAACCTTCAAAATTAATCTACCTACCTAACTACCTAAAAAAACAAACTAACTATTGACCTACTTACCTATCTATCTATTTACTAACTTTCCTACCTACCTATCAGCCTATAAACTTCTCTTTACTTATTTACCTCTAATATTTTCCGACTGAAATACGCAGGCACGAGTGAGTAGGTCTAGGAATCCACCATTAATTTATTCATTCATTCATTCAATCAATCAATCAATCATATAAACAAAATAATATATTGTTACGTGGTTCCCTCTCCTATCAATTAACCACAAACTCAGTTATTAAGCAATCACCAAATTAATACACACTCTCTCTCTCACTCTCTCACATACACATACCACCTAATTCATCTATCTCTACACACACACACACATACATACATATACCAACCAATCCAACTCACCTATCTACACACACACACACACACACACACACACACACACACAAATGCCAACCAAATCACCTATCAACATACACATACTAAAACTAATTCACCTCTCTTTCCCTTTCCCTCCCCTCTTCTCTCTCTACACACACACACACACATACTAACAAATCCACCAACTCACCCCTCTATACACACACACACACACACAGAAGCAGCTCCCAAAGGCCGTGCATGGGTGGGTGGTTCAGCAGATGGGTGGCGTGGTACATGGGTGTGGGTGGACGGCTCCTTCATCGAACAGCTACCGTGGCTTTACTATCAAAGGAGCGGTGGTGTTGGTGGCGGTGGTGGTGTTGGTGGTGATGGAGGTACTCAGCTCTCCGTAGACAAGGATGGTATATTTTACACGGTCCCGTCTCGTACTACGTTATGGCCTATATGTCAGCTCTTGTAAAATCAAACTCGGTCTATATTGGTTTGCCTGTCAATTATTCTGAGACGGGATTAAGATGTTTTATTTTACACGGTCCTGTCCATCTGTCAACTCTTGTAAAATCAAACTCTGTCTATATTGGTTTGCCTGTCAATTATTCTGAGACGGGATTAAGATGTTTTATTTTACACGGTCCTGTCCATCTGTCAACTCTTGTAGAATCAAACTCTGTCTATATATATATTTGCCTGTCAATTATTCTGAGACGGGAACAAGATGGTATACTTTACACGGTCCCCTCACGCACTACCTATCTGTCAACTCTTGTAAAATCCAACTCTGTTTATATATATTTCCCTGTCAAGTTTTTGTACGGTTTCAGTTCTGGGACGGGATGAAGATGGTACCGTATATAAACTGTCCCGTCTGGCATAACTGTCTATGTATTTTAGTTAACTTTTGTAGCTGTACTATCGATAATTTAAGTACTATTCCTATAACACCTCTATGGCCTACTTGTCAATTCTTGTAGAAGTAACTAACCCCTTGTCTTTGTATTATATTAATATTAATCTTTGTAGCTGTATTGTACTATTGTAATCCTGAGACGGGAAAAACATGCTTTATTTTACACCATCTTTCAGCTTATGTAAAACCTTTAACTGTCTATGTATTACACTTAAGTATTGTAACTGTATTGTCTATCATGCTAAATCGATATCTATGGTTTTGTATACTCTCAATATCTTGTAGTTATCCACTGAATTCTGTATTATTATTATTATGCTATTAGTATATAATATAACTCTATCCAATTCTCCATACATATATTATCATCAAATGTTATCGTCTATAATGCTGTCAAAATCCACAGTACCGCCAAGAAAGATTTAAGGGACCAGGTGGTGATGTAGTCAGAAAATTGGAGGTTTGTGAGTGCTCCAAACATTGCCACGAAACACCACCTATACTGAGGGAGCCAGTGTTTTGTGGCATAGTCAGGAGGAATTAGAAGCCGCCCAGTTTTCCACATAATCATAAAAATTATATTCAATAAAGCTTAACCATTTCGTCTTGTGTTTAATTTATCTATACTATCCCATTGATGAAACCTCCTTGATTATTAAATACCAAACTCTCCATCAATAAACTCAACAAGATAATTACATCAAGAGAGCCACGAGGAATGTTATAATCAACCACTACTGTTGTGTTATCCCTGTGTATATAGTTGAGTTAGTCCTTCAATGTCTTGGTAAATAGTAGTAGTTTTCTTTGATGGGTCGTTTAATTAAATATCCTCCTCTGCCACATCCAAGCAACACAACACAACACAACACAACACAACACCCAGCAGAAGCAATCAAACCTCAGAGTGGACCACCGATTAATTATAAGCCACACTAAAAGAGAGACAACACTAGTTTTATTTTTAGAGCTACACACCAGACTATAGACCATGACACACTGGAAGAGTCAATAGAGTGTGTGTGTGTGTGTGTGTGTGTGTGTGTGTGTGTGTGTGTGTGGAAACTTTGGATTGTGACTGTGGCTATAGTTTGTGTTATTTGTGTGTGTAGTTTGGTGTGGTCGGTGTGGACTGCATTAAACTTATCCAAGAAATTAATTAAACGAGGGAGTGAGTATGTACGTACGCATTGAAAGGAAGGAAAAAATGGAAAGAAAGTAGGTGGAGAGAAAAGAGGGAGGGAGGACGAAAAGAAGATAGGTAGAAAGGGAATTAGAAAGAAAGGAAGGAAGAAAGGTAGAAAAGAGGGAGAGGAAGGAATGAAGGAAAAAATGAAGGTAGGGTGGAAGAAAGGAAGGAAGAGAGGAAGAATGAAAGAAAGAATGGAATGTAGAAAGGCAGGAGGAAAAGAAGGAAGGAATGAAGTAAATGAGGAAGAAATTAAGGATGAAAGAAAGGAAGGAAAGAAAGAAAGGAAGGAAGGGAGAAGGAAAAGAAGGTAAAAATAAGGGAGATATGAGGAAAAGAATTAAGGTAGGAAGGAAGGAAGGAAGGAAGGAAGAGAGAAAAGAAGGAAGAGAGGAAAGAAGGAAGAAAAGAAGGTAGGAATGAAAAGAGGAAAGAAGGTAAGAAGGAAGAGAGGAAAAAAAGAAGGGAGGAAGGCAGGAGGAAGAAAAGAAGGAAGAGAGGAAAGAAGGAAGAAAAGAAGGTAAGAATGAAGAGAGGAAAGAAGGTAAGAAGGAAGAGAGGAAAAAAAGAAGGGAGGAAGGGAGGAGGAAGAAAAAAAGGAAGGAAGGGAGGAAAAGAAGTGGGGAGGAAGGCAGGAGGAACACAACGTAGGAAGGGAGGAAAGGGAGGAAGAAAGAAAGGAAAGAAAGGTCAAAGAATGCAGAGAGAAAGACAAAACATTACAGCCTTTGATGGAGTGGTTTAATTAAAATACCCACCCACCTACCTACCTACCCACACACACACACACACACTACATAATCCCTCACACTCACACACACTTACACACACTACATAATCCATCCCCCTCACACACACACTACAGTACACACACATACCTACCTACACACACTAAAGTACACACACATACACACACTACAATACAGACAAAACACACTACAACACACACACACTATGATACTCACACACACACTACAACACACACACACTACAAACACACACACACACACTACATAATCCCTCCCCCTCACACACACACACACACACACACACACACACACACACACACACACACACACACACACACACACTACAATACACACACACACACTATGATACTCACACACACACTACAATACACACACACACACACACACACACACAGAGTAAGGTGAAAAACTGAGAGGCTGTATGTATAAGGCGTAAAACATTATTATTATTAAGAGTTAAAGTTTGTATTTTAATCACCAATATCCTCCTCCTTCACAAAACAGACAATAATTTAGTTACTCTGAGGTGTTTGTTAATTTTGTTACTCTGAGGTGTTTGTTAATTTTGTTACTCTGAGGTGTTTGTTAATTTTGTTACTCTGAGGTGTTTGTTAATTTTGTTACTCTGAGGTGTTTGTTAATTTAGTTACTCTGAGGTGTTTGTTAATTTTGTTACTCTGAGGTGTTTGTTAATTTTGTTACTCTGAGGTGTTTGTTAATTTTGTTTCGTGGCATAGGTTGGAGGAATCAGTAGCTCTCCATTTCACTAATTACTCCAAAATACACGAATTGAAGTTGTTGTTGTTGTTGTTGTTGTTGTTGTACCCTCGTTTCCCTTCACTTCCTTCCCCTCTTTCCCTTTCCCTTCTCTTCCTTCCCCTCTTTCCCTTTCCCCTCTTCTTTCCCCTTTTTCCCTTTCCCCTCTTCTTTTCCCTTTTTCCCTTTCCCTTCCCTCCCTTCCCCTTTCCATTCCCTTCCTTCCCCTCTTTCCCTTTCCCCTCTCTTCCTTCCCCTCTTTCCCTTTCCCCTCTTTTTTTCCCTTTCCCTTCCCTCCCTTCCTTCCCCTCTTTCCCTTTCCCCTCTCTTCCTTCCCCTCTTTCCCTTTCCCCTCTCTTCCTTCCCCTCTTTCCCTTTCCCCTCTACTTCTCCTTCGCTCCTCTGAGTTTTCCTTCCTTCATTACTTCCACTTCCCTTCCCTCCCTTACTTCCTTTATCTCCCTTATCATTCACTTCCCTCCCCTCTACTCTCCTTCCCTCCCTTCCTTCCTCTTCTTCATCATCCCCTCCCCTCCCCTCTTATCTCCTTCACTCTCCTCTCCTTCCCTCATTTCCTTCCTCTCTCTCATTATCCCCTCCCCTCCCCTCTTCTCTTCTTCACTCCCCTTCCCTCCCTCCCTTCCTCTTCTTCATCATCCCCTCCCCTCCCCTCTCCCTTTCCCTCTCCTCCCCTCCCCTCCTCTCTTATCTCCTTCACTCCC
>JAWZYT010002133.1:0-12500 GCA_034508575.1 Petrolisthes manimaculis | reverse complement strand
ATTCCATAACTTCTGATTTTTTTATATAATTATTATTTTATTCTATAACTTCTGAATTTTTATATAATATTATTATTTTATTCTTTTAACTTATAGTTTTTATATATTGTTGATTTCTATAACATCGAGTTTTATAATTATCTGCGTATGTGTGTGTGCGTGTGTGTCAGTCTGTATGTGTCTGTGTCTATCTGTGTTTATTATAATGTTTCACCTGGTTTGTTTCACCTGGTTCTTGATCACGTGCTCACCAACTGTTACCCTCCCGGAATGAGCTCAGAGCTCGTAGTGACCGATCTTTAGGTAAGGTTGGAACCTATTTCCACACACCGGAATAGCGAGGTCACAACTCCTATTCTGTGCTTGGTGAATAGGGGTTACGCATTTAATTAAGGAAACAATCCCAAATTGCAAATGTGTGATTGTGTGTATGTAATTGTAGAGGTTATATATGTTATTTCCACCTTCGTATGTTTGTCAATATGTCTGTATGCAAAATATCTCAAAATATTATGAAGTGATTTTTATTTTTCTTCAAAGCAATTAAGTGTTTAGATAGCATATGTGCTAAGGAAAAAAATGATTAAACAATTGATATTACCTTCCCCTGTGAGTATGTGTGTGTGTGTGTGTGTGTGTATATATAACTATAGTGATTGATTAGTGACTGTGTGTGTGTAAATATAGTGATTGATTATTGACTGTGTGTGTGTGTGTGTGTGTGTGTAAATAAAGTGATTGATTAGTGACTGGGGATGTGTGTATGCGTGCGTGTGTGTGTGTGTGTGCGTGTGTGTGTGTGTGCTTCAAGGAGAAATGTGATTAGATAATTATGAAAGCAAACAAACCAATCCATAACTTTTGTATACGTGAAATGTGGGTAAATGTTAAAGTGAAATGTGGGTAAATATTAAAGTGAAATGTGGGTAAATATTGAAGTGAAATGTGGGTAAATGTTAAAGTGAAATGTGGGTAAATATTAAAGTGAAATGTGGGTAAATATTAAAGTGAAATGTGGGTAAATATTAAAGTGAAATGTGGGTAAATATTAAAGTGAAATGTGGGTAAATATTGAAGTGAAATGTGGGTAAATGTTGAAGTGAAATGTGGGTAAATATTAAAGTGAAATGTGTGTCAGTATGTAAGTAGATTTTGACGAGTTGTGGGGAGATCATTAGTCTTGGTAAGTGTCTTCAAACTACACACACACACACACACACACACACATACACACTCATATATATACTCTCTACACACATATACACACCCAAACACACACACACACACACACACACACACACACACACACACACATAAACATACTACACACACATACACATAAACATACTACACACACATAAACATACTACACACACATACACATAAACATACTACACACACACACACACACACACACACACACACACACACACACACACACACACACACACACACACACACGACGATTATTAGTGTCAAATTTTAGTGACCCATGTTCGTTATGTGTGTGTGTGTGTGTGTGTGTGTGTGTGTGTGTGTGTGTCATTCGATGTAACATGAACAAAGTGTACAGTAATGGAAGTGTGACTCTGACTCACTCACTCTCTCTCTCTCTCTCTCTCTCTCTCTCTCTCTCTCAGCCGTGTACCCATCTAATCTCATAAGCTTCTTTACCATCCTCGTTTTTGCTCCTTTCTCTCTTTCTCTTTCTCTCTCTCTCTCTCTCTCTCTCTCTCTCTCTCTCATTTCTTAACGAGAATTGATATTCATGTCTCACTCTCCCACGTTTCATCCACTATCCTCTCTCTTATCTCACACTTTCTCTAATTCTCTCTCTCTCACTCCCTCCCCTTACACACACACCCACACAACACACATATTATCTATTACACACACACACACACACACACAACACACATATTATCTATTACACACACACACACACACACAACACACATATTATCTTTTACATACACACACACACACATCTCACCTTTGACACTGGCAGTTCTGGTACAATTGTAAAGTATAGCCAGTTCTCCAAAGGCCTTCCCAGAGGACATCCTTCCCAGTATATCCCCATCCTTCGCCACCTCCAATTCACCCACCGCAGACACGTACAAATGTGACCCTGGGAATGAGAGACATAAATAGGTTAATAATAGTAAAATGCAGAGTATAATAAAATAGTTAATAGTAGTAGAATGGAGAGGATAATAAAATAGTTAATAATAGTAAAATGCAGAGGATAATAAAATAGTTAATAATAGAATGGAAAAGATATGAACACGTAGAGATGTGACCCTGGGAATGAGGGAGATAAAATAGTTAATAATAGTAGAATGGAGAGGATAATAAAATAGTTAATAGTAGTAGAATGGAGAAGATAATAAAATAGTTAATAGTAGAATGGAATGGTTATAGATATGTAGAGAGATGTGACCCTGATAGTGAAGGATATAATAAATAATAATATAATATAATAAATAATAAATAATAATATGTAAATTGCTAGTAGTAGTTGGAGGGATATACGTGTTACCTTGGCAATATCAGATAGGTGTAAACTGTTAGTAGTAGAATGGAAAAAGACAAGTAGAGGTCAGAGATAAACAAATAATGATAATAATAATAATAATAATAATAATAATAATAATAATAATAATAATAATAATAATAATAGTAATAGTAATAGTAATAGTAATAGTAATAGTAATAGTAATAGTAATAGTAATAATAATAATAATAATAATAATAATAATAATAATAATAATAATAATAATAATAATAATAATAATAATAATAATAATAATAATAATAATAATAATAATAATAATAATAATAATAATAATAATAATAATAACAATAATAATAATAATAATAATAATAATAATAATAATAATAATAATAATAATAATAATAATAATAATAATAATAATAATAATAATAATAATAATAATAATAATAATAATAATAATAATAATAATAATAATAATAATAATAATAATAATAATAATAATAATAATAATAATAATAATAATAACAATAACAACAGCAATAATAAGAATAAGAATAGAAAGAATGTGGTCAGTTACAAAATTTTTACACACACTATGTTATCATGAATTAAAGTTAATACACGCTTCTTGGTAACATCTAAAAATTCCTTCTGAGACCAACTGACACACATACTATATAGTTATTACTCAGGTTATATTTTTGACTTGAAGAATACTAAAAAAAAAAAAAAAAAAAAAAAAAAAAAAAAAAAAAAAAAATATGAGAAATTAATGAGAGTGATGATATATTCAGTCTTTTCATTTTTTTTTTTTTTTTTTTTTTCATTTTAAAAATAATTCCAGGAAAGAATTTTAATGCAACAACAACAACAACAACAATAACAACAACAACAACAACAACACTAGACTGTGACATTAATCTCAAGTAAATCCCTCGCACTCATTTCCTTTTACATTTCCTCAGTAGAGTGGAGTGGAGTGGAGTGGAGTGGTGATGTGATGGTTATGTGGAGTGGAAGAGTGGAGTGGAGAAGTGGTGTGTTGGAGTGGTGTGGAGTGGAGAAATGTGGTGTGTTGGAGTGGTGTGGAGTGGAGTGGAGTGGAGTGGAGTGGTGTGGTGTGTAGGAGTGGAGTGGAGAAGGGGTGTGGAGTGGTATGATGGGGATGTGGAGTGGTATGATGGGGATATGGAGCGGTGTGGTGTGTTGGAGTGGTGTGGAGTGGAGTGGTGTGGAGTGGTGTGGAGTAATGTGGTGCATATACGAGGAGCTCAGAACCACAGGGAACTAATTGACAATACCTAGAATTATGTGTGTGTATATATGTGTGTGTACTAGTATGAATGTGTGTGTGTGTACCAGTATACATGTGAGTGTGTGTGTGTGTGTGTGTGTGTGTGTGTGTGTGTGTGTGTACCGGTATGTGTGTGTGTATATATGTGTGTGTACCAGTATGAATGTGTGTGTGTGTATATATATATATGTGTATGTGTACCGGTATGCATGTATGTGTGTGTAGTGTGTGTGTAGTGTGTGTATATGTGTGTGTAGTGTGTGTATATATACAGTATGTATGTATATGTGTGTAACGGTATGTATGTATGTGTGTGTGTATATATGTGTACCAGTAAGCATGTGTGTGTATATATATGTGTACCAGTATGCATGTGTGTGTGTGTATATGTGTGATCATAATTGCAAAAGGAGAAAGAGTGAGAAATGAATAATGTAAACACACACTCACTCACTCACTCAATTGCAAGTGAAATCAGATGTACAGGTTGTAGGTTGATTATATTATCTATCTATGATGTGAACAGCTACGAGGACTGGGCAGCACCAACACCCGAAGTTATCACATTTTTCTGTCCTCAGCTTAACGATCAAAGTTAGGAATGGATAGAATTTTATTTTCTATTGGTCAGACTGAGGGTGACTTATGGGTGGTATGTGTTTTGGTGTTTGTGAATGAAGGTAGGTAGGCATTAAATGGAGTACTCTTTTACAGTACACATAGTTCCTCTTGTTTATATATAATGGAGTAAAATTAACTAAATATGAACTCCACTTCACTTCACTCCACTCCATCACACCAACATTTCATTCTACTCCACACCACCACTCCATTCTACTCCATAAACACTTCACCAACACACCACACCACCACCACAACTCCACTCCACTCCACTCCACTCTACTCCACCACTCTCATTTCTGTGTATTTTTTCTTATATTTCTCTGACTGGTAAAATTACTCCTGTTTTCTCGTCTCATTTTTTCTCATTACTTTTGTTTTCGATAAGTGTAATGGAAGTCAAGACAGAGATTTGTGTTGTAGTGTACTGTACTGTTGTAAAATAGAGTCAATGTAGAGTAGTGTGGTGTGGTGTGGTGTGGTGTGGTGTAGTGTGTCGTGGTGTGGTGTGGTGTATCGAGGTGTGGTGTGGTGTGGTGTGGTATGGTATGTGGTGGTGTTAAAGTACAGATGTAGTATATGTGGTATGGTGAGGTGTGTTGTGGTGTAGTGTGCTGTGCTGTGCTGTATGGTGTGCTGTATGATGTGGTGTGGTGTGGTGTGGTGTGCTGTATGGTGTAGTGTGGTGTGGTGTGGTAGCATAGTCTAGTGGAGGAAGGCTTAGTGGAGGCCATGACAAAAGAGGGGGAGGATGAGAGGAAGGGGAGGGAAGGAGGGATGGGAGGATGGAGAAGAAAGGAAAGGAGGAGGGGGAATGGAGAAGGAGGAGGGGAAATGGAGAAGGAGGAGGGGAATGGAAAAGGAGGAGGGGGAATGGAGAAGGAGGAGGGGGAATGGAGAAGGAGGGAGGGGAAGGGACTAGTTTGTATTCAGTTGGGGAGCCACATTTCCTCTCTTTCCCCTCCCTCCCCTACCTTCCCCTTCATCATTCTTCACTAAAGGCCTCTCTCTCTTTTTCTCTCTCTCTCTCTCTCTCTCTCTCTCTCTCTCTCTCTCTCTCTCTCTCTCTCTCTCTCTCTCTCTCTCCTTTATTTTCCCATCCCTCTTTTCCCTCCATCTCCTCCATCAATTTACTCTCTCTCTCCTTCCCACCCCTCTCTCTCTCTCTATTTTTTTTTCTCTCTATCTCTCACTTTCTCTCTCTCTCCCTCCTATTATTTTCTCATCCCTCTCTTCTCTACATCCCCTCCATCAAATTACTCTTTCTCATCCCCCTCCCCTTCCTCCCTCCCTTCCTTCCTTCGTTCCTTCCTTCCTTCCTCTCTCCTTTCCAGCATATTTTCTCTTCCTTCCTCCCTTCTCTCCTTCCTTCAGCATTGGGTTACATCAAAATCAGGCCACAACAAACCTTCCCTGACCACCAAAGAATGTTTCTCTCTTAATACAAAATGTCTTCATATATAGTCTGCAAGCAAGCAAAAGCCAAAAATATATTCACCCTCGTTTTTAAGTTATTTTTCGTAGAGTATGTATGTATGCATTTATAAACTTTTTGGATTGGATCGGTGTCAAAATATAAAAAATGTGCAAAAATTCATTCGAGAGTAGACTTACCGACACCTCCTTCCCTGATAACCCACGACCCCGCTGAGAACTCCTGGGGGTACATAGAGTCGACGATCTCCCGCACCTGTGACGAATCTAGGTGTTTGAGGAAGTCGTTGTCGAGTATGGCGTCTTTGATGAGCTGCTTCGACCTGTGTGTGTGTGAGAGAGAGAGATAGAGTTTGTGGGTGTTTGAGAGTGTGTGTTAATATTTGAGTGTGTGTGTGTGTTTGAGTGTGTGTGTGTGTGTGTTTGAGTGTGTGTGTGTTTGAGTGTGTGTGTGTTTGAGTGTGTGTGTGTGTGTGTGTGTGTTTGAGTGTGTGTGTGTGTGTGTGTTAATATGATTGTGTGTGTGTGGAGGGAAGAGAGAGATGGTGGTGGTGAATTAGTGGGTATTCAGTTTGTTGGTTAGTTGGTTAGTTAGTTGGTTAGTTAGTTGGTTAGTTAGTTTGTTAGTTGGGTAAGAAGTTAATTGGTTGGGTTGTTAGTTATGAAGTTAGTTAGTCAGTCAATCAGTCAGTTCATTAATCAGTCAGTCAGTCAGTCAGAAGGATAGTTCTTTACTTAGTTAGTTAGTCAGTTAGTTCTTTATTTAGCTAGTCAGTCAGTTAGTTAGTACTATTATTTATTCAGTCAGCTATTCAGTCAATCAATCAGTCAGTCAGTCAATTAGTCAGGTGGGTAGTCAGTTAATCAGTCAATCAGTCAGTCAGTCAGTCAAATATTCAGGTAGTTAATCAGTTAGTCAGTCAGTCAATTAGTCAGTCAGTCAGTCAGGTGGGTAGTCAATCAGTCAGTCAGTCAGTTACACATTATTATTATTATTATTATTTTTTTTTTTTTTTTTTTTTTTTTTACGACTCGTTTTTTGGTACGACTCGTTACGTGTGAGGTGACTACAAAAAAAAGGAAAGTATTAAAAAAAAAAAAAGATGTACGGTAGTTTGTCGACAGGCAGACAGTATAAAACATTATTACTGTCTGCTCGTCCACAAAACTACTATAACTTTTTACTCCCTTTCCTTAAGTAACGAGGCGTACCAGATTCATGTGTGGCCGACTGTACCATCATCAAATAACACCAACATACATACATACATACATACATACATACATACATACATACATACATACATACATACATACATACATACATACATACATACATACATACATACATACATACATACATACATACACACACACACACACACACACACACACACACACGTCTAAATGTGTACTAAGTCTGTTATAATTGCTTCTTATAGTACGTTCAATGTGGGTTTTATACGTTCACTGGGAGTCTTACGTTCAATGTGGGTTTTATACGTTCATTGGTCTTATACGTTCACAAAGGGGCGTACTTTCATGGGTTAAAAATTCACTGGTTTTACGTTCATTGGTCGTACGTTCATTGGACTTAAATTTTAGGCATTATTATATTTCGTTGGTGGTTCACGTTCAATATTCCAATGGTTAGTTTTATACTTAAATTCTTAGATAATTAAGTATAGTCAATTATATTATTTTTTTTAAGTTCAGAAGTATGATGCCAACTCTAACTCTCTCTCTCTAACTCTCTCTCTGTCTCTCTCTCTCTCTCTTCTCTCTCTCTCTCTCTCTCTCTCTCTCTCTCTCTAAAGCATCACTTAATTAATCTGTGTGTGTACATGGTAGCTTGCTTGCCGAATTTAGAGAAAATTTATGGCCACATATAAATTTCGGTCCGCGTGTCACTTTTTGGCCAGACATCCATTTGTACGTGTGTGTGTGTGTGTGTGTGTGTGTGTGTGTGTGTGTATGTGTGTGTGTGTGTGTGTGTGTGTGTGTGTGAGAGAGAGAGAGAGAGAGAGAGAGAGAGATGGGTGTTGAATATTATGAGAGAGAAAGAGAGAGATGAATTTTGAATGTTGTTATGCGAGAGTGTGTGTGTGTGTGTGTGTGTGTGTTTATATGTGTGTGAGAATCTCCAAGTGTGTATGTCAGTGATGGAGTACAAGTTGTTGGAAGAGGGGGGGGAGGAGGATAGGGGTAGGGGGGGGATAGGGATGGTGATGAGGTGGGGGGTGTATTGGGGATGAGTAGGGGGGTGCATGTGGGTGGGTAGAGAGATAGAAATATATAGCCTAGTAGGTGGAAAGATTAGGTGGATAGATAGGTGGATAGTGGGGATAGATAGGGAGATATGTGGAGGGGTGGGTGGATAGGAGGTATGTGGATAAATAGGGTGGATAGGGTAGATAGATAGGGTGTAGGGGTGATTAGGTGGAGTTAAAATAGGGGTGGGAAAGGGAGATATGTTGGGGTGGGGGGGTGGATAGGAGGTAGGTGGATGGATAGGGTGGATGGATAGGGGGGATTAAAACCAAGAACCCCTAAAGTTGATTACCTAATTAGATAAAATACACCACACATTACCTCTCTCTCTCTCTCTCTCTCTCTCTCTCTTCTCTCTCTCTCCTCTCTCTCTCTCTCTCATAACTTTCAAGACCCATCTCTCTCTCTCTCTCTCTCTCTCTCTCTCTCTCTCTCTCTCTCTCTCTCTCTCTCTCTTAAAAACACACATTTTGTCTGTCTGTCTGTCTGTATGTCGAAAATATTTATTAGAATTACTGGAATGAAATAATCTAATATGTTCTGTTTTTTTTTTGTTTTTTTTTCATACACAGGACGTCAATTTCCCTTATTTCTTCCGCACTAAAGGATAATATTTTTTTTTTTTTCAGCACTAAACGAGCGATGTATTCTGCAAAATGTTTATTATATATATATTATAATATATATATATATATATATATATATATATATATATATATATATATATATATATATATATATATATTATTCTAAAGGCCTAATTGCTTTATGAATTGAGTAATGTTTTCACTACTAAATCTAAATGAATTGTTAGTTTCTGTACATTTTATTTAACACATACGAGGTCAAGTACATTAGTGAAGATAACGTGTATATGTTATAGTGCCAAACAAAATGAGAATAATATAATATAATATAATATAATATAATATAATATAAAGTGTAGCGAGGTAAGAACGTCGCTATTTGGTATAAAAGATTGAAAATGTGTGAGTGTTTTGAGAAAGTCATGTGTTGGTGCTGATAAAACACTTGTCACTCCACGTACGTACACACACACACACACACACACACACACACACACACACACACACACACTAAAGGCAGTGAGAGATACGGGGGTCGGAGGAGACATTCTCAGAAATTATCTCTTCCTCTCTCGTTCCTTCTCTTTCATTCCTTTTCTCTCCCCTTATCTCTCTTTATACCCTCCCTTTCTCTCTCTCTCTCTCTCTCTCTCTCTCTCTCTCTCTCTCTCTCTCTCTCTCTCTCTCTCTCTCTCCTCTCTCTCTCTCTCTCTATCTTCTTCTTCTTCTTCTTCTTCTTCTTCTTCTTTCTGTATTCATGATCTACGTATAACTTTCCTCTCCTTTCCTTTACTTGTGTCTCTTTATCACCTCCTAACCTTTCTTCTTTTATGTCTTCGTCTCTCTCTCATTTTTCTTTGGGTTCTGTCATTTTTATGTCTCTTTTCTCTTCTCCTCTCCTTCCCTCTCTTTCCTTTTCCTCCTTCCCTCTCCTCTCTTTCCTCTCTTTCCTCTTCCTCCTCTCCTTCCTTCTCCTTCCTCCTTCCCTTCCCTCTCCTTCCTCTTCCTCCTCTCCTTCCCTCTCTTTCCCTTCTCTCTCTTTCCTCTTCCTCCTCTCCTTCCCTCGCTTTTCTCTTCCTCCTCTCCTTCCCTCTCCTTCCCTCGCTTTTCTCTTCCTCCTCTCCTTCCCTCTCCTTCCTCTTCCTCCTCTCCTTCCCTCTCTTTCCCTTCTCTCTCTTTCCTCTTCCTCCTCTCCTTCCCTCTCTTTCCCCTTCTCCTTCCTCTTCCTCCTCTCCTTCCCTCTCTTTACGACCCATCTTTATTTTATTTTACTTTCTTACTTTCTTATATTTTTCACTTGTTTCTTTCTTTCTTTCTTTCTTTAATATATTTTCGCTCCTTTCTTTGATTTTAGCTTCTTTCATTCTTTTTTTCTTTCTTTCTTTACTTCATATATCCTAGCTTCTTTCTTTCTTTTTTTTTTTTATATTTTATCTTTCGTTCTTTCTTTTTTTCTCTCTTTTTTTTCGTATATTTTCGCTTCCTTTATTCTTTTTTTCTTTCTTATTTTCCCCTTTTCCTCAGCCCCGAAGTTGGAGAGATTTGGTTAGGTTATCACACTCATGTCCGTCTGTCTGTCTGTCTGTCTGTCTCTCTCTGTCTGTCTGTCTGTCTGTCTGTCTGTCTGCCTCTCTCTCTCTCTCTCTCTCTCTCTCTCTCTCTCTCTCTCTCTCTCTCTCAACACTGTACTGACCTCCTCCTCATAACTAACAAACCGAGTCTAACCTCAAGTTCTTCTCGAAATTTTGTTTGTGTATAATAATAACTCTCAAATTCTTTATGTGTATAATAATAATAACTCTCCAATTATTCCGATAAAAGATACACCCATTTATTCATTAATTAACTAACCGACTCTATAACCAAAAGTCCTTCTCGAAATTCTACATGTGTATAATAATAACTCAAATTCTGTAGGTGTATAATATATAACTTTAAAATACTGTAGGTGTATAATATATAACTTTAAAATACTGTAGGTGTATAATATATAACTCTAAAATACTGTACGTGTATGATATCTCTCAATTATTCCACCAAAAAACAAAAACAAAAGAAATTCTCACTTTATTTAATTAACTCTAACGTGGACGACTCACCTAAAGTCTTTGTCGAACCTCTGTATGTGTATAATATCTCTCAAATTATGTACTGTATGTGTATAATATCTCTCCAATTATGTACTGTACGCGTATGATATCTCTCCAATTATTCACCAAAAAAAACAAAATAAAACAAAAAAATTCTCACTTTATCTAATTAACTCTAACGTGGACGACTCACCTAAAGTCCTTGTCGAACCTCTGTATGTGTATCTTCTCGGCCGTCTTGTTTGGAAGCACGGACTCGCCAGACACCCCTTGCTTCTTGGTCATGGATCCCTGGCCGGCCATGGAGTGTTGTTCATGGAGGGTTGACAGCAGGTCCCCGTCGCCAGTGAACCGAACCTCCTGCTGCTGCAACACGCTCTGCAATGGAAGGCAAAAGGGGGGATGGAGATTAGTTTTATAGGAGTTACTGGGGGATGAGAGAAGTAGTAATAGTGTATAAGCAAGATCTGTAATGGATGGGTAAAGGATATTAAATTTTATTATGTTTATGAGTTATATATAATTTATAAGGGATGAGGGCAGTAAGAAGTATTATGTTTATGTATGAGTTTATGATATTATTTTATGGTTTCTGAGTTGCAGGATGAGAATAAGTAAGCAATATCTGCAATGGAAGGGTAACGAGAGTAGGTGCTTAAGTTATGACATTATTCGGTTGATGAGTTGCAGATGAATATAAGTAAGCAATATCTGCAATGGAAGGGGAAGGGGATTAGTTTAAAAAATGTGAGTTTGTGACATTAGGTTTATGAGTTGCAAGATGAGAATAGGTAAGCAATATCTGTAATGGAAGGGGAAGGAGATTAAGTTGTTGAATCATGAGTTTATGACACTAAGTTATGAGTTACGGGATCGAGAATAAGTAGAGGCAAAACATCTACAACGAAAGATAAAAAAAGAGAATAAATACTATACGAGTTAAATAAAAGATGAAAGAAATAGGTAAGTAAATTTAATTATAGTTAAAAATAAAAAAGAGAATAATATATACGAGTTAAATAAAAGATGAAAGAAATAGGTAAGTAAATTTAATTATAGTTAAGATAATTAAATAGAAGGTAAAGAAATAAAGTTTAAGTTAAGATCTTTGTTTTGCAGTAGAAAATTAGCTTTAATGACCTTGCTGCTGTGGTCGAGTATGAGAATTGAAGGCTTCTGATTCCTCCTGACTAAGCCACGAAACAAACAAGCTCCCTATAAGTGGTGTTTCGTGGTAATATTTGAAGGACTCGTTTACCTCCAATTTTCTGACTACATCACATGGCCCCTGTACGATTTAGGGTATGAGAGGTTAGGTTAGGTTAGGTTAGGTTTGGTAAGGTTAGGTTAGGTTAGGTTATTCCAGGTTAGGTTAGGTTAGGTTAGGTTAGGTTAGGTTAGGTTAGGTTAGGTTAGGTTAGGTTAGGTTAGGTTAGGTTAGGTTATTCCAGGTTAGGTTAGGTTAGGTTAGGTAAGGTCTGTGTTTTGGAATGGGAGGTGGTAGAGATAAGGATGAAATGTTAGAGGATAAGAGAAATAGACACGCTATGCAATGGAAAGGGAAGGATGAAAAATAAATAAACAAAGATAAATTTATATAGTTAGACAGATGATAATTAAAAAAAAAAAAAAAAAAAAAAATTAAAAAAATATATATATATATATATATATATAGATTGACAAAT
>JAWZYT010002132.1:62500-67640 GCA_034508575.1 Petrolisthes manimaculis | reverse complement strand
GGAGGTAATGGTTCCTACAGACTCTCTCATGAAACAACAACATTATTTATACTGAGCGAGTCTGTTTAGTGAAGTTAGGTTAGGTTAGGTGAGGTTAGATTAGGTTAGGTTAGGTTAGGTGAGGTGAGGTGAGGTGAGGTGAGGTTAGGTTAGGTTAGGTTAGGTTAGGTTTGATTAGGTTAGATTAGGTTAGGTTAAGTTATGTTAGGTTAGGTTAGGTTTGGTTAGGTTAGGTTGGGGGATTTTTGTAGGAATCAGTAACCTTTATATTTTCATCCACCACAATCTGACTGAAGTGCATTATATAAATTAAAACATAAGCTGATACTAACTACTTTTATCTATTTTTATCATTCATATTTTTTTGCACCAATATGAAACCAGGAATTCCGTTGCACATCAAAGATTAAATAACCATAAGTTTTAAATATACAAATCTACACAAGGATACACTGTTTTTTTTTCTCTCTCTCTCTCTCTCTCTCTCTCTCTCTCTCTCTCTCTCTCTCTCCACAGGATTATACGAGTGGAAATCAGGTTTACAATAATATAATGTACTGCAGCCTTAAGGGGGTGCGGGGGTAGGGGACAGGCGGGGGGCGTTGGGGTGCGGGAATAGGGGGACAGGCTTGGGGTGAGTAGAAAGCCTGTCCCCTATTTCCGCACCCCCCAGTCCCCTTTCCACCAAGCCTGTCCCCCTACATCTGCACCCCACTAAACTCCCCTCAAACCTGTCCCCTACTCCCTCATCCCCTTAAAATTATAAGAGACTAGACCATAAGCCCGTGATACGCACGGTACGATATTGTTTCCTTCCCAGCGGTAGCAGCGTGATTATGTAAACAAACCGAGTGGGTTGCCAGGCGTACAATAAAAGTGAAGTATGTGTAATTAAGTGATTAGTGGGGTGTTTTTTGTGACGAAAATATCCTCTGTCCCCCCTCACTGTCACACACTTTTCGTGTGTGAATTCCTGGTGCTGTAGGTGGTCAAATGACAATTTGTATAGCATGACACACAAACAGAGTCTCTTCATTTAGATATATAGATGTGCATGCTTATATTATTATTATTATTATTATTATTATTATTAACCCAATGTCGTACGTGTTATTGGAATGTAAAATAGTTGTTGTTCATAATATTGAATTAGGTGATCATATTATTGGTTAGTTATTTTATGTCCTACTATAATGTTCATGATATTGACTCATAAAAGATCATTTACTCCTAATTATTGGTACGTTATTAGTAGGCCTATTATTAGCTTCTCGGAAATCATTAGCCCATTATATGCTAGTTAATATTTAATTATCTTATTGATGTAGAAATTATCAGCTCAAAAAAACATTTATTTATATTTCTATTTTTCTTCTTATAATGATTTTTCTCACAGTATTTTATTTATTAATTATTCGAATTCACTTAAGCTTCTTACATCACCTTAAAATATATAATTAGCATAGACGTTTAGTTATTTTATTTTCATCACATTAAACTCACAGCATTATCATTATTAACATTATTAACCAAAATTAATTATTCTAAGCACATTATTTCATTTATTTTCAGAGCCAATTATCAACTCGAAATCTTAGTTCTTTTAAGGGGGTGTGAGAGTAGGGGACAGGCTTGTTTTTTTTGGGGGGGTGGGTGGGAGTAGGGGACAGGCTTGGGGGGGGTTAGGGGGGGGGTGCGGGAATAGGGGACAAGCTTTCTACCCCTTCCCCCCACCCACCCCAAGCCTTTCCCCCTACTCCCGCACCCCCCAACCCAAGGCCTGTCCCCTAATTCCCACATCCCCTTAAGGTTGTCAAATGATCTTATAGACTTATTTATAACTATACAACAACAATAACAACAACAACAACAATAACAACAACAACAACAACTACTACAGTTTTCATTAGTTCGCAACATTATTTCTCTTAATTAATAAGTAAAAATAAAGTCAACTCACACCTGATTACCGACGAGCTGTAAAAAAAAAAAAAAAAAAAAAAAAAAAAAAAAAAAAACACGCATCATACTATTTACACAAACGGGAATGAATAATCTGCCCCCAACTCCAACACTCATTTCTCGTAACGTAGCCAGCTGGATTTACAAACACTTCTGGGAAACGATTCTTCTCGGTCTGTGAGTTATTATGCAAAAATCCCTTTCCTCTTGTTGCTGCAGTTTTAGAGTATTATTGAAAACATAAAATTGGGTTTACGAGAACTACACGAGCACAAGTTGAAACAAATGATGGTAAAAGATGAAAGGGATGGGTGGGGTGGGGGGGTTTAGTTTTATTATGTGAGTGTGTGTTTGTGTGTGTGTGTGTATATATGTGTGTGTGTGTGTGTATGTATTTATCTGTGTGTGTCCCTGTGTGTATGTATTTAAAAGTGAGTGTGCCTATGTGTGTATCTATGTGTATGTATTTATATGTGAGTGTGTCTGTGTGTGTGTGCACCTACCTATGTGTATGTATTTATATGTGAGTGTGTCTGTGTGCACCTACCTGTGTGTATGTATTTATATGTGAGTGTGCCTGTGTGTAGGAGGAATTATCTATGTTTGTATGTGTAGTGAGTGTGTGTGTGTGTGTGTGTGTTCAAGGTAGGTGTACGTTAGCGTGTTTACAGAAGTAGTTAACTCGCTTGTGTGTATATGCTGTATATGTGTATGTGCGTGTGTGTGTAACTGTGTGAATCAAACGTATATATAGTTGAGTGTTGGCATGTCTTTAGAATTAGTCACTACGCATGTATGTATGTATGTATACGTCTGATTGTGTATATATGTATGTATATTTAACAGGTAGACTTTTTAAGAGAGTGAAACCTATCTGCAAATTGTTTTTCCTTTTTTTTTTTGCACTTCAGTCACCTGCGTTTATAGTTTATCTGTAACGACTCTGGTGAAAGCATTGCTAACTAATTTTAGCATACTGAACAATGTACAGTTGTGGACATATGAAACAAACACACTTGAAACGGAACCCCTCGTTATCGTCCTAACCTATTATGCTGAATGAGGGGACCTTTGTAAATGTGTCTGTTTGATGTGTCCGCAAATGTGTACATACATAGCCTAGACCCTAGAGGTTTGGTGTACTGAAACTGTAGGCCTATGTATTTTGTTTTGTGTATGAACGTGCCAGTAGTAGGTACAGATAGCTTGATAGACAAACAAGATATTTATATATATATTTTATCCTCCCCACGTTCCAACTTCTCCCATGCAACCCTGTGTTCTTTTATGACCTTACTAAGTCTCTACTCACTCCACCCGAAGACGACAACCCCATACACACATCAACCCCCAACTCCTGTCATATCCTCACTCAACACACAACCTTCAGAACCCCACACTCTTATAAATCTAACCACACCCCTCCACACCTCCTCACACCAACAAACTCCCACACTCTTTTATATACTGTATACCCCAGAACCCAAACTCAACCACACCACCACCACCACCACCAACCTCTACAGTCACCCTTGTAAACCTCATTCACCCTCCAACACACCCTACATTACCCAAACCTCAGTCACCCTCCAACACACCCTGTATTATCCTCCCCCCCCACATCACCCTACCCCCACATAGCCCTTGTATATCCCAGGTACCACTAAATCTGTCTCTGCTGGGACGGTCTTGGATGAGGGCGCTGTAATAAACGTCAGGAGTGTGTGTGTGTGTGTGTGTGTGTGTGTGTGTGTGTGTCTGTGTGTGTGTGTGTGTGTGTGTGTGTGTGTGTGTGTGTGTGTCATCTCCTGCAGACGGCCACCAGCAACCCACCCTACTGTGCGTATGTATGTCAGGGGGAGTGGCGACCCCTTACGTATACCTCTACCTATACCTATAATGTTATCTAACCTCGCCCCCCTTCCCATATATATTTATATTTATATTTACTAGATAAATGTATATATTTTCATAACTTGTGATTAGCCTTGCCATATGCTCGGTCAATGTTCAGATAATGCAGGTAATTAGATGTAATAATGTTTTTTTTTAACCTTTTATGCACACACCAAAAATATTCCCCGATAATGGTACGATATTTATCTAGTTCAGTAAAATGTTGTATTGTTTTTGTGTAATATGATGATGCTTTGCACTTTAGATTTTAATTGCCTCGTTATACGCGCAAACAAATTGTGTCGAATGGCGTTACTCACCTGGCCACTCACCCACTCACCCACTCACCCAATCACTCACTCACTCACTCACTCACCCACTCACCCACTCATTCACTCACTCACTCACCCACTCACTCACTCACCCACTCACTCACTCACTCACTCACTCACTCACCCACCCACCCACTCACTCACCCACCCACTCACTCACCCACCCACTCACTCACCCACCCACTCACTCACCCACCCACTCACCCACTCACCCACTCACTCACTCACCCACTCACTCACTCACTCACTCACCCACTCACCCACTCACTCACTCACTCACTCACCCACTCACTCACTCACTCACTCACTCACCCACTCACCCACCCACTCACTCACCCACTCACTCACTCACTCACTCACTCACCCACTCACCCACTCACTCACCCACCCACCCACTCACTCACTCACCCACTCACCCACTCACTGTGATGAGAGTTGTTTAAATGACTGTTTAAATCATGCGCAACTGTGTGTCCTTGTTTGTACTCTACCCATGTGTGTGTGTTTGTCTGTGTGTGTGTGTGTGTGTGTGTGTCTGTGAGCATTTGTACGAAAGTATGTTAAAGTTTGGTTTGTGAGTATGTGTGTGTGCATATAATTTTGTCTTTGTGTACTATAAAATTTGTATTGGTGCGTGTAAATGTGAATCAGCCAAACTGAAAAACCCAGACTACATTTACATAACAACATCAAAAGTTTTATTACGTGTAGTATGTTTTTACCAATTTTCTGGACACCATTACACTATAATATTGTGTTGGTTACAAAATGTACCTCATTAGGCCTAAATTATCGTCAAAACTGGAGTCCACGGAGTCTCCAAACATATATACAAAACAAACCGGTTCCCTTGGTTATTTACTGAAGCTGATTATTACTTGACACATTTTGGAGGAATCAAAATGTTTCAAAATCCCTAAAACTTTCACTCATTCCACCTTAAAACACCA
>JAWZYT010002132.1:37500-52500 GCA_034508575.1 Petrolisthes manimaculis | reverse complement strand
GCCGTCGTTCTAATGAGTACAGTTCAAGCGTTTTGAGTCTTTCCCAGTAATCAAGATATTGCATGGAGGTGATCTTGTTCGTAAACGTACGTTGGATACTTTCGAGTGCTTGTCTTTCACCAACTCTCCAAGGGTCCCAGAGTTGGCAGCAATACTCAAGGATTGGTATTATTAGAGATTTGTATAAGGTGATCATTGGTTTCTCCTCCCTTATAGCAAACGTGCGTAGAATCCAACCCATTTGGTTACGAGCAGTTAGCACTCTGTCTTGGATGTGTTTGGAAAACGTTGCATCACCACTCATAGTCACACCCAGGTCTTTAATGCTGTCCACTGCAGTGATACTGTTCCCATCGTATGAAGTGTACGCAGTATTTTCTATTAATGTTTTATCAAATCCATATCTAATAAGAGCAAACTTGCAACTATTAAAAGACATATTATTTTTATCAGCCCAGCAGTACAACATATTCAGGTCTTTCTGGAGGGATATTACATCGCTCTCTTTTTCTATTTTTCCCGAGACCCTTGTATCATCGGCGAAGGATGAGACTTGAGCCATCTGAACCCCAACATCTATGTCAGATATGAGAACTAGGAACAGTATTGGTCCAAGGACAGAACCTTGGGGGACTCCACTTGTCACTCTAGATTCCAATGACACACAGCCACCAACAGCTACAAACTGGACTCGATCTCTTAGAAAAGCATTTATCCAGCGTCCAACATGCCCAACAATCCCAAGATTCCAAAGTTTATGGAGTAGGACGCCATGGTCAACCTTATCGAACGCCTTTTCGAAATCAAGGTACACCACATCCAGATTAGCTCCACCCTCCAGTGTCTGCAGGATGTGGTCATGGTGCAGCAACAGTTGTGACAAGCAGGACCTCCCTACTCTGAAGCCATGTTGTCCACTGTTCATTTTATTATTTCTTTCTAAAAATAACACAATATGCTTACTGATGATTTTCTCAAATATTTTAATTATATGAGAGGTCAATGCTATCGGTCGATAATTCTTAGGTAGGGATCTTGGTCCTCCTTTATATATCGGCGTAATCTTTGCTGTCCTCAGTAACATTGGAATACTACCCTCTTTCAAGGATGCATGCCACAGCAAGTACAGTGGGACTGAAAGCTCTGAAGCGCATTCTTTCAGGAGAATTGCTGGGAACTGATCAGGTCCTGCCGCAGAGTTTACTTTGAGCTCACCTATTGCTTCAATAATATCTTTAGGTTGAAGGTCAATGTCCTCCAGTTGAGGTGGCTGTCCAGTGGAGTTAAAGAAAAACTCTGGGTCATCAATTCTGTGTGATTCTTTTGGTTGACTAAATACTTTTTCATACTGACTTCTCAGTGTCTGGCAGATCTGTTGTGGGTCACTGATGACTTCCCCATCTGTGGCGACGAGAGGTCCACACACACACACACACATGCCCTTTGTGTGTGTGTGTGTGTGTGTGTGTTCCAAGACACATTTTTAGACAGACACTCAAAACATTAGATATATTATAACAGATAAATATACAGATAACCAATTCAATATACAAAATGACATGGATAAATAAATAAATAAATATATACATACAGAAAAAGAGAGAGAGACAGAATCATTATATGGATGGTAATAACACTCGCCAAAAAAAACTCCATCCATTGGACTTAAATAAAAAAGGAAAACAAAGAATGCATTTATTTTTCCCGACCAAGGATTCCTGTATTTATCATTATTTTCCTCACTGGCTGGTGGAATGTTCTTTGTGTGTCGTGGCTTCAGATATGCTTCATTTATCATCAGTGAAATGTACCGTGCTTCACTCGCTTTTATTAAGGAGGAAATAATCTCGTTTAATAGCATATAGGAGGTCTTCTGGTTACTCCAAACTTTGCTGGAAACACACACACACATAAAATCTCATTGTTATAAATAGGGGATTTTTTCTGGGGGCTTACTTTGGTGGAATCAGTAGCCAAACAAATTTTCCAAGTTGTCAATATTTGTTTGTCGTTGCACATGTTGTTTGTTGCTAACGATACGTGTGTGTGTGTGTGTGTGTGTGTGTGTGTGTGCGTGTGTGTGTGTGTGTGCGTGTGTGTGTGTGTGTGCGTGTGTGTGTGTGTGTGCGTGTGTGTGTGTGTGTGTGTGTGTGTGTGTTATGAGAATGATAGATGAAGGAAGTAGTCGTGTGTACGTGTTGTTAACCAATATTTACAGAATCATCTTCACAATTACAACAACACACACACACACACACACACACACACACACACACACACACACACACACACAAACACTTCATTATCCGCTTATACAACACAAGGTTCATTTTTCATATAATATACAGTATGATATAATTATACAGTATGATATAATTATACAGTGTGATATATTGTACGTACCCTTATATAGACAGTTCATTATCCACACTCTTCACACCTGTCACCCACTGCTACAATAGAAGCAATACACAATAAGGAGAGAAAAAACATCTGATACGTCCTCTCATCTGTGTATTATATTATGTTCCAATAATAAAATGACTTGGTGCAGTAACAATGTCCTTGATATAGAGTAACTGTGATTTGTGCTTACGTCAATACGATACAAGTGACGTAATTATTGTATATAACTTGCGTCTTCACAGCTTCAAGATCTATTTATTTCCTAAAGGCTAAATATATCTAGCTGTATGTAAAGTAAAAATGAATAAGGTGACATCAGTATACAATAATTGACGTCAGGGTTTATAGTGATTGATTCTGTCGTCAAATGTTCTATACATGTTTGTTTTATAATGTCTATAGATATACGTGGCACCTTTCCACCATTCTCAGTGTATAGTGTATAATAGATGTTATAATCCAGGTATTTCTACTATCTAGTCTACTATCACTACTTACTGTTTGTATTCCACAGCACATACTATCAACATTATTATCACTATTAACTATTCATCCACTATCCACCAACCACCACCACCACTCACCACTACCATCACCACCAACAACCACTACCATCCACTATCATCACCACCACCACTCTCATCCATCACCATAACCCAACTCACCACCCTGACCTACAATCACCAACACCAACCATCCACCACTACCACAACTACCACTACTACTACTACCACCATCACCATCACCAATGTCACTACCACTACTACTACCATCGCCTTCTCACCCAACCTGTCATATGAGACGTGAAAAAAACCCACACACACACACACACACACACACACACACACACACACACACACACACACACACACACACACACATGAGGAGGAAACATTTCGGTGTTGGTGTGGAATGGTGTGCAAGGAATGAAACAATTAATGATACTGTCTGCCAACTGGTGCATCAGAGTAAACAAAAAAAATAATAATAAAACAAATAAATAAATAAATAAATAGAAAAAGTTCGTACACCAAGCACTGCTAATGTTCATTCATAATTTGGACACTTTTTCTTTTCATTGTTTGTTGGGTGTTGTTGTGTATTAGAGGGTAAATAAATTTGAGTCATTACAAAAATATCATAGTCACAAAATACACACACACAGACACACGCAAACACATACACCGTAAAACACCACACAGATCATTGCACAAACACCCACACACGAACACACACACACACACACACACACATGAAACCCGAACTTAATTGGCTCAATCCTCAAAAGACTCAGTTTGATAGGGTCAGTTGGATGGATAAAAATAAACATTGGAACATACTTACTCTATATACATGCATATATATACACATTTATACATACCACAGATGTATACATGCATAATTTACACTATACATGCATTCTATACATACATACAGTACATAAATAGGCTACAAACATACTGCACATTCATAATGACATGCATACATACATGCATATACACAATCATATATACATACATACATACATACATGCATTTATACGTACTGTACACACACACACACACACACACACACAGGGGGAATGACAGGCTACGATACTCCATCTCCTCCCCTCGGAAAAATACTCTCCCCTCACTCCAGCGTTCCCCTCTTCACTGAGCTTGACACATCCACGCTCCTCCTCCCTACCTACCTACCTATCTCATCTTAAGAGGCTAATTACAAACTTTTGCCGCATTGAAGGCTAACCATTTATCCACACCATGCTAAGAAATAAGTCACATCAGCCTAAATTAAGGTAGTGTGTTTGTTTGTTTGTTTGTTATAGGGAATATTAAATTTACTTAAAGTATTCTGTTTTTCTGTACACCTGCTGATATACATATACACAGGGTAAACAACTATACATGTCCTCTGCATACTTGCTAATACACAACATACACCTGCTGATATACATATACACAGTGTAGGTACATAACTATACATGTCTTCTGTACACTTGCTGATCACTTTACATTTGGTCGTGTATGTATGTATGTATGTATGTATGTATGTACACTAACAACGATTGCTTGGTGTGTACATTTAGCAGGCAACGGGTCGCATGTAGTGCCTAGGGCCGACAGGGAACTACTCACGTTTCCACTTAATTACATTACCACTTTCATCCCATTACACCATTTGCAGCTCAGGGCAAAAAGAGAGAGAGAGAGAGTGAACAAAAAAATTATCTCGCGTAGAAATGAGTTTGAGTAGAATGGGAAGTGACACTCATGACTAAAAATGATTGTATCACATAGAAATGACTACTTGGAACGGCATGAAACTTATGGGGAGTGAAATGAAACTGTGTAAAACTAATGGTGACTGAAATGAAACCGAGTGAAACTAATGGTGAGTGAAATGAAGCTGAATGAAACTTATGGTGACTGAAATGAAGCAGAATGAAACTAATGGTGAGTGAAATGAAGCTGAATGAAACTTATGGTGACTGAAATGAAGCAGAATGAAACTAATGGTGAGTGAAATGAAGCTGAATGAAACTAATGGTGACTGAAATGAAGCTGAATTAATCTAATGGTGACTGAAATGAAACTGAATGAAACTAATGGTGACTGAAATGAAACTGAATGAAACTAATGGTGACTGAAATGAAGCTGAATTAATCTAATGGTGACTGAAATGAAACTGAATGAAACTAATGGGGACTGAAATGAATTAAACTGAGGAAGGAACGATGGGTAAATGTTTATGTCAAGTTAGGAGTGTGTAAAAAAATGTTCAGTGCAGCGTAGGAAGATATTGTATTTCCCTGTTTGTTTTATATATATATACACAAAATAATAGCAATGATAAATAAGGGAAAAACAACGATGATTACGATAACACACACACACACAAAACACAGACACACACACACACACACACACACACAAAACACACACACACACAATACACACACACACAAAACACACACACACACACACACACACACACACACACACACACACACACACACACACACACACACACACTCACTCACTCACACACACACACACACACACACACACACACACACAAAACACACACACTACCTCTCTCTCTCTCTCTCTCTCTCTCTCTCTCTCTCTCTCTCTCTCTCTCTCTCTCTCTCACATGCCAGACCTTTCTATATTTCTTCAGGTGTTTCGTCCACCCAATATTTTTAGCTCACCCTACACCCTATCCCCTTCAGGAGTCGTTGGTGTGTGAGTGTGTGTGTGTGTGTGTGTGTGTGTGTGTGTGTGTTTGTGTGTGTGTGTGTATGTGTGTATGTGTGTGTGTGTTGTGTTGTGTGTGTGTGTGTTGTGTTGTGTTCTCGGAAGAGGTATTTTTTATTTCCTTTTATCTTTTTTTATCTTTTCTTTGAGAACGCTTCTATATTTGTTATAGTTGACCTTTCAGTTTCTTGTTATATCCACTCCACCACCTTCAGTCCTATATCCTGCTCTCTCTCTCTCTCTCTCTCTCTCTCTCTCTATCTCACACATAAGTTATAAACAAGTTAATAAATTAAATAATAAACAAATAAATAACAAATAAAGTGATAAACAAGTTAATAAATTAAAAAATAAATAAATAAATAAATTAAATAATAAATTAATTAATTAAATATTAAATAAATTAATAAATTAAATAATAAATAAACTAATAAATTAAATAATAAATAAACTAATAAATCAAATAATAAATAAATCAACAAATTAAATAATAAATTAATTAATAAATTAAATAATAAATTAATTAATCATGGCACCCCAACACACCTGTACGTCTTGCTCAGGAACTTTCGGCCCCACAATTTTCGCGAACAGAGACGTCCATTTCTGTAGATTCTGCCAGCTACGTGAGGAGATGTCAACCGACCTGAAGGCAGCACACCACAAGATTGAGGCCTTGAGCAAGAAGTTGGAAACGCTGCAAGAATTCACTACACTCAACGTAGGAGTGACACCAACACCGACCGTACCAGTTGACACAGCCCCTGTACTTACTGCCTCTACACCCTCACCTTCACCGGCACTACCAACCGCACCGTTACCTTCATCGACAACAACAACGACTTCCACTTCTCCACGGGAGGAGTTCAGCATCGTCAGGAACAACACACGACCCAGGAAGAACATCATACCCATCACTACATGTCAAAACCGATTTAAGATCCTGGCACAAGACGACGACGAAGACGACACCGAGGTCAGGCTGGTTGGTGACTCCATGGTAAGGGGTCAACTCACCGAGTTTTGTGGACGAGCACCCAAGTCAAGGAAGCGTTTTTGCATCCCGGGTGGCGGCCTAGACGACGTGACTGACACAGTGGAAGAAGTGACAAGCCAGGCCCCAAACAACACCACGTACGTCATCCACGCCGGAACCAATGACGTGATGAACACCAGATCAGAAGAGCTCCTCAACAAGTACCGACAGATGATTGCGAAATTCAAGGAAAAAACGAATAACATCATACTTTCTGGAATCATCCCCCGCAGAAAAGCCGACATCCGCTTCTACAACACCGCTACCAGCATCAATCGACGACTTGCCAGCATCTGCAACGAGGAGAACATCGCTTTCATCAACACCTGGGACAAGTTTTATTTCGACGACTCGTTATTCTCAGCTGATGGTGTCCATCTGAACCAGGTAGGAGCAGCCCGTTTTGGACGTTTGCTAAACGACGCGGTCATCAACCATCGTACAAAAAACGGGACAGCCCAGGCACAACAAAGTCAGGTAACGTAAAACTAACAAACAGAAAAACAAGGGCAAACGTGCAATCACCTAACCGAAATAGCCTAAAGGTTTTTTATGTCAACGCTCGCAGCATCCATAATAAATTCGCAGATCTAGAGGAAATAACACTCACAGAAAATTATGATATAATCGGCATAACAGAATCGTGGCTAAATACCGAAAGCAGAGACTTCCTAGCAGAGTATAAAATTCCCGGTTACACAATATTTGAAAAAGGCCGTACAAATAAAAGGGGTGGTGGAGTACTACTATATATTAAAGACGATCTTAAACCAATTCTATTATCAAAGACGCATATCGATAACGTAGATACATTATATATACTCGTTAGAAATAAATGTGGGATGAAACTTTTGTTTGCTTTATTATACAGACCCCCAGCTCAACCAGTACAAACCGACCGTGATATCTATGAGCAAATTAGCGAGATGAGTAACACACAAGAGGCTGTAATTCTCGGCGATTTTAATTTACCAGTAACAAAGTGGGGAGAACCATTATCAGCTCACTATGGACACGACCTTTATTCTAACCTACAAGAGAGTTCCCTTATCCAATTCGTTAATAGCCCAACCCGTGGAAATAACGTTCTTGATTTAGTATTTGCAACAAAAGAAGACTTGATAGAGAATATCAATGTGGGTGATGAGTTTACCAATAGCGACCACCGCATAATCACTTTCAGTATAAAGTTCAATAAAAGTGAAATAAACCACAGCTACGAAAAAATCCCTGACTTTAGAAAAGCTAACTTTCACCTTCTCAGGGCGATACTAAAAGATACCAATTGGAAATGTCTGCGAGATACTATTGATATTAATTCACAATGGAACTTTTTCACTAATGCATACACAAAAGCGGTCAGGGATAGCATACCGTTAAAAAATCGACGTTCAGCACAAAACTTAAAGCCCAAGTGGTGGAGTAAAGATATAGCCGACTGTTTACGAGCCAAAAAGAATGCCCATAATAGAGTAAAAATCACAGCCAATAATGACGACCTTGCCAAGTTTACAGACTTACGTAGAAAAGCCAAAAAGTTAATCAAACAGAGTAAAAAGACAATTGAAAAACACGTTGCAAATCAGAGTAAGACAAACCCGAAAGAGTTCTACAGTTATATTCGACAAAAGAAAGTACTTACGTCAACTATCGGTCCAATTCTTGATGAAAATGGGGACTTTACGACAGATGAAGAGCGAATGAGTAGTATCCTAAATACTTTCTTTGCATCAGTCTTTACTACAGAAAACCCGAACGATATACCAGCTGAAACAACAGTCCAAAACGAAAACACCGAAGTATTAAATAATATCAGCATAACAGAAAATGACGTAATCAAATGTATTGATAAATTAAATGTAAATAAGTCACCTGGGCCTGACACGATCTCCCCTCGCGTAATAAAGGAAGCAAAAAGCGAAATAGTAAAACCTCTGACTCTGCTATTTAATTATTCATTACACACTGGAACAATACCTGACGAATGGAAGCTCGCTAACGTAACACCAATATTTAAAAAAGGCAGCAAATCCTTACCTAGTAACTATCGCCCTATCAGCCTAACCTCAGTAGTATGCAAAATGTTAGAGACAATCATACGAGATAAACTTACAAATCATTTAGAGGAAAACAACTTACTCAGAGACACTCAACACGGTTTCCGCAATAAACGCTCTTGCCTAACGAATCTATTAGACTTTTTAAACGACATCTTTAACGAATATGATAAGAGTAAAGCAGTAGACATAATTTATCTAGATTTCCAAAAAGCCTTTGACAAAGTTCCCCATAAACGTTTAATAAGTAAATTAAAATCTCACAGAATCCAAGGCGACACCGTAAGATGGATAGAAAACTGGCTAAGAAACCGTAAACAACGTGTGGTAATAAATGGAAAATCATCTAATTGGACTGGCGTTACGAGCGGGGTGCCACAAGGGTCAGTTTTAGGGCCAATCCTATTCCTAGTTTACATAAACGATATAGATGAAGGTCTCTCATGCATAATATCGAAGTTTGCCGATGACACTAAAATTGCTAATACAGTACTCACTAACGCACAAACTAAAGAAATGCAAGATAACCTCGATAAATTGTCGAATTGGGCGAAAACTTGGCAAATGTCCTTCAATGCAGATAAATGTAAAGTACTCCATATCGGACATCGTAACGTAACTGCAAACTACTCGTTAAATGGTAATCAAATTAAAAGCGTGGATCAAGAGACAGACTTAGGGGTCACAATATCAAGTAACCTAAAACCCAGTCAGCAATGTACGGAAGTAATTAAGAAAGCAAATAAAACTATCGGCTTTATTGGCAGAGCATTCGAGTATAAGTCCAAAGACACAATCCTCACTTTGTATAATTCCTTGGTCCGTCCCCTTATGGAATATTGTGTCCAAGCCTGGTGCCCGTACTACCAGAAAGATATAGTAAAATTGGAACGAGTCCAACGTAGAGTTACTAAAATGATACCAAGTCTACGAAACAAAACGTATGAAGAGCGGCTAAATGAACTGAATCTATTCCCACTAGCACAACGTAGATTGAGAGGCGACTTAATCCAGGTATTCAAAATAATCAAAGGCATAGACAATATGGACTGCAACAAATATTTCAATATCGATCAATCAAACTACACGAGAGGTAATGGCTGTAAAATCATAGGTAAATCTTTTAATTCACACGAATCCAAGAATTTCTTTTTTAACCGAGTCGTCAACTTATGGAATGGGCTTCCCCGTAACGTAATAGAATGTAACACAGTAGACAGCTTCAAACGTCGCCTTGATAAACACCTTGCATCTAATCCCCGACTTTCGATGTTTACTAATGAATAATTTTTTGCCCATTACAGCCAAATTTCAACTACTTTCTATCTTTCCTATAAAATTCCTTGTGGAGTTTTCTCTACCAACTCCACAAGGTTCTGACTCCTGACTTTATTTCCAGTACGGCTCAGGCCGGAGGGATTGGAGGGTGGGGAGAGAGCCTTCTACTTTGCTATCCTTACCTACGACTATCACTGGGGAGAAATTCATTCTCTACCAGTAACCTTCTAATCAGATCACCCCGTGTGGACCGTAAGGTCTGTTGTGGTCTGTGATTCTATGTAACTTCTATGTAACATACTCTAAAATTACACACATAACCTCTCAAACCCGCCAGACTTTTTTCACCCTTCCCCCATCCATCCATCCAGTCCTACTTTCCCCTCCCCAGTCCCCACCCCGTCCCGTCGGCTTCATTACCAGTCTAACGAGCTGCTATAAGCCAGAATGAGGCTGGAGCGGGACAAGGGGGCGTCAAGGAACCTCCCTCCACTCCAAGCACTTAAAAAACAGCAATCAACCTAATTTTTTTTTTTTTTTTTTTTTGGTGGGGTGGGGTGGGAGAATTGTCTTGTTTTCCACGACGAGTTACGACTTCTTGGCTCCATCGGGAAGTGGGTGGGTGGGTGGGTTTTGGATGGAAGGGAGGGGTGGGTAGATGGGTAGAGGGAAGTAGAATGAATGGGTGGCGTAGAGGGAAGTAGAAAGCTTGGGGGAGGAGGGGAGCAGAGGGTAGTAGGGAAAAAATAGTATAGCGGAAAGTGAACGACGAAAGTGTGAGATTTGTGTAGAGGTTTTGGATAGAGGAATGGGAGGGTGGAGTTGTGGCCAGCGTGAGTGAATGGGGGTGATTTGGTTGATTGGTAGGAGGTGAGTGGGACTGGGTGGGGGGGGGGGGAGGTGAGTTGGGTGAACGGGGAAGGGGTTTGTGAAGTGGGAAATGTTTTGGCTGGATTTTGGTGGTGGTGATGGTTGTGGTGGTGGTTATTGTGGTAGTGGCCATGGTTGTGGTGGTGGTTATAGTGATGATGATGATGGTGGTGGTGGTGGTGGTGGTGGTGATGGTGAATGTGGGGACGAAGATGGATGTGTGTGAAAATAGTTATGGTGGTCAGAGATAATAATTTAACTAAATAGGATAATAAAACCCGCACGACCAACGTATATAATAATAATAGTATGCAACTATGTGTATTTAAGTTTGGGAAGGAAGAGACGAGTCAAAATAAAAATAGGGAAAGCAAATCATGATCTTGGATGGAGGAAAATAATGTTTGTAGGAATATTGGAGGAAGATTTAATTAAAAAGTAAGGACAGGGGAAGGTAAACTGGATCTTAGGGAAGGAAATAGTTTGAATATGAGTGAGAGGCAGACAAGAGAAGGGAAGGCAGAGTACTGGGGTGAGTGTTGAGAGATAAGGAGAGGGCTGCGAGACTGACGAGAGAAATATGTGTGTAAGTGCGAATGGTGAGTGTAAAAAAGTTAGTAGTGGTGACGTGATACTGCGAGGTGGGTGGGGGTGGAAAGAGATGTACAGTATATATGGGGGTGAGAGAGATAAGGTTCTGTTCTGCATATGAGGGAAGGTGTGGTAAAGTCTAAACTCTAAAGTGTCATAGAAGGGATACAGAAGGTCAGAGTATACAGTTCATGATGATAGAGGATGTAGGGAAGGAGAGGGTTAAGGGAAAGGGAAGGAGTGGGTTAAGGGAAGTAGAGGGTTAATGGGAAGGGAAGGAGAGGGTGAAGGGAAAGGGAAGGAAAGGGTGAAGGGAAAGGGAGGGTACAGTAGAGGTAGAGTCCAGAATGAGGTAAAGGGGAGGGGGAATGGTTCAGAGAGGTAGAGAGAGAGAGAGAGAGGGGGGGAGGGATTGGCCTAGGGTGAGGGAGAGGGAGGATGGAGATAGGCATGGTTTGGGGTGAGTGAGGATAGAGAAGGGGTAGTAGCAGCACCCATGGTGATGAAGGAGGTCTGGGTGAATTTAGGGGGAAAGGGAGGGAGGGGGGAGAGGTTTGGGTGTATTCAAGGGGAGAGACAGTACCCAGGGAGAGGGAGGGGAGAAGGGGGGCTGGGTGAATTCAGGGAGAGGGAGGGAGGGAGAGAGACAGTGTACCCAGGGAGAGGGAGGGAGAGAGGATGGGAGGGGAGCCGGTAAGTTCAGTCAGGGGGAGAGGCAGGACCCAGAGAAGAGGAGGGAGGGGGGTGTAAAGTGGGGGGAGGGGGCCTGGTGCTTCCTGTGGGTCGGCGAGCTCGTCACGGAGGGGGGCGTGGTCCTATTTGTACCTGTCGGGGCTGCTGCAGTGCTCCAGCAAGCCGTGGCACACCGCCCCTTCTGCTTCTCCCTTGGCTCCTGCTTATTCTCCTCTTCCTGTTTCTGTTGCTTTCGGTTTTGCATCTTTTACTCTTTTTAGGGTTTCTCTGTTGTTGTTGTTGTTGTTGATGTTGTTGTTGTTGTTGTCACCCGGTTATCTTCATCCACTTTGGTCATGTCTGAGTTCCAATAATAATATTAATAATAACAATAACAATAACAAAAACAATAATAACAATAATAATATTGTTTTTCTTTTATTATACATTCTTTTAAATATTCATTCAGGTTTTGTTCTAACTCTCTGAAGTTCACCAACTAAATAACTCTTTAAAATCTTTCCTGTAACAAATAAATCCGTCTGACACTTGCCGAATAGAGAGAGAAAGAGAGAGAGAGAAAAATAATTGATGTGGTGTCCCCGTGCTTCAATGATTAAGGGACCCTGTATTGTAGTCAGAAAATTGGAGATAAATGAGTCCTTCAATTATTGCCATGAAACACTACCTATATGGAAGGAGCTTGTTTCGTGGCATAGTCAAGAGGAATCAGAAGCCTCCAATTTTTCATACACAATCAGAGGGTCATTAAGGGGGTAGTATATAATATAGTGTTGGTAAATCTGGAGTAACTGAATCCTCCAAACTATTCCAGGCAACAAACCAACCACCATTCTTTTTGTTGATATGGTCCTGTTTCCTGGCATACTTTTGGAGGAATCAAGGTGCTCCAAAATACCACAAAATAATTGATAGAGTGGTGGTGCTGTAATCATATATTACCGTCGTTTAATTTGACCCACACCGTCTGCTATTACGCTCTGATTAGCTTTTGTTATATGTATGTGATTTATCGTGTGTTCTGTATAAATCCTACCGTATGTATGTATGTATGTATATTACCGTGTATTTGGCATTGAGAACATGTTGTAAGCTGATGTGCAGGCCTTTTTTTTTTTCTTTTTTTTTTTTTTTTGTTAAGAACTTCCAGTGTGTCATTTATACTTTCTGAATAAATCGACTCGTTTCTGTTCATACTTATACTGTATATTATGTATATTTTTTAGATTATATATTTTTTTTTATATGTCCGTTTCTGGTGTTCCTGGTGTCCTAGACTGCTTGCTTCTGCTTCTATTACGGATATGTTGTTAGTGTTTGCGTTCTGCTTGTTTTTGGTTTTATTATGGATATGTTGTTATAATGTTGTTATAGTGTTGTTATAGTGGTTGTTTTCTGCTTGCTTCTGTATATATACGTATATGTTGTTAGTGCTTGCGTTCTGCTTGTTTTGGTTTTATTACGAATATGTTATTAGTGCTTGCTTTCTGCTTGCTTCTGCTTCTATTACGAATATGATGTTAGTTCTTGCTTTCTGCTTGTTTTGGTTTTATTACGTATATGTTGTTAGTGCTTGCTTTCTGCTTGCTTTTGGTTTTATTATGGATAAGTTGTTATAGGCCTATTTATCACCTTTTTTTGTTTTGTGGTGGTGGTGGGTAGGTAGAGCATTCCTGGTTAAAATCATAATATCATTAAACAATAAAAAAAAAAAAAAAAAAAAGTATAACCACAATTGCAATAAATATATAGCACCATAAAAAAAATATCATCCTCTCGTGTTATTGTTCACGATAAATCAGTTCTTCTCTCAGTCTATAACAGCTGAGGCTACTATATCTCAGCCACAAGAACGGATTTGTGTGTGTGCGTGTGAATTTATGGTCGTGAGCGTATTTTCGTATGGGTGTCTGTGTGTGTGTGTACGTGTGTGTAGGTATTAGACTCGTATTACACCGTGCTTGTGAAAGTATAGAGTATAGAGTATATGTGGATGTTTGTGTGTGTGTACGTGTATATGTCTATGTATATGTGTGTGTGTGTGTGTACGTGTATATGTCTATGTCTATGTATGTATGTATGTATGTGTGTGTGTGTGTGTGTGTCTACCTGGCTGTGTATATAGTCTGTGTTTCTATTTGTATGTGTTTCTGTGAGTGTGTGTATGTATGTACATGTTTCTGGGTGTTTGAGTGAGTGTACGTATATACTGTATATGTTTCTGGGTGTGTGAGTGTGTGTATACGTTTCTATGTGTATGTATGTATGAGTCTATATATAATGTTTACTAATTCATTATCATCCCTCCCAACCCAACCCAACCCATGGCCTGGTGTTGCTGTTATTGGACCATCGACCTTATGGATTGGTGCATGTGGCTTGGACTCCTCTTGCCTCTTCTACCCCGCCTCCTCTACCTTACCTCCCCGCCTCCTCTACCAATCCACATGGGGTGTTATTTATGACCACAAATATACAGTTGCGAAATTTCCTTCACCTGCAACCTGTCCTCCTCCTCTTCCTTCTCCTTCTCCTCTTCCTTCTCCTCCTCCTTCTCCTTCTTCTCCAGACCCATGTTCCTTACCTCTTTATCGTTCATTCTCTCATTCTTGCTCTCCTTCTCCATTCCCGTTATTCATCTTCCTATAATTATACTGTAAATCCCTCCTTCTTCTGTAGTCTTCCTTCCCTCTCTCCACCTTTCTCCTCAGTTTTCTCACACTTCTTTATCATTGTTGTTTTTATTTCCTTGCTTGCTTTCTCTCTCCATCATGCTTACTGTCCTTCCTCATCTTCCCTTTTTGTCTTT
>JAWZYT010002132.1:17500-32500 GCA_034508575.1 Petrolisthes manimaculis | reverse complement strand
TGTTATGTTTTGACGATTTTGTTCTTGTATGGCTGCGTGAGATAATTTCTAAAGAGATTTGTTTGTTTGGGTGCATCTATAAACACTTGAATGATACTTGTACTTTAGGGATTATTTTTGAGGTCTCTTTTAATTAATTAATTAATTTATTTATATATTTATTATTTAAGATGGGAAAAGCAAAAATAGGAAAAAAGGGTATAGTTGCAAGGATAGAAAAGAAGGGTAGTTGCAGCAAGGATAGAAAAGAAGGGTATAGTTGCAAGGAGAGAAAAGAAGGGTAGTTGCAAGGAGAGGAAAGAAGGGTATAGTTGCAAGGAGAGGAAAGGAGAGGGGAGGAGAAGAGAGGAGAGGCCAGGGAGAGGTCGCAGAAGAGGCGTGGCAGCATTAGTCCATGTCAGAGGCCGCCCTTACCAGACGCCCCTCGGAGGTACCTCACTGCTCCTTGGTTGGTTCTCGTCTCCCTCCGCCGTTCGTCCCTCCCAGGCCCTGTCCTTCCTTCCTTCCATCCATGTTCGTCCCTACCTCTCCTTCTATTTGTCCTTCTCCGTCCCTGTCCTTCTTTCCTTCCATCCATGTTCGTCCCTACCTCTCATTCTATTTGTCCTTCCTTCTAACTCGCCTTTTCATCCCTGTCCTTCTTTTCTGTCCCTGTTTCTCGTCCCTCCCAGGCCCTGTCCTTCCCTCCCAGGCCCTGTCCTTCCTTCCTTCCATCCATGTTCGTCCCTCACCTTCTATTAAATGTTGTCCTTCCCCGTCTCTGTCTTTCCTTCCTTCCATCCATGTTCGTCCTTCTCCTTCTATTTGTCTCTCCCCGTCCCTGTCCTTCCTTCCATCCCAGTTCGTCCCACTCCTTCCATTTGTCCTTCCCTGTCTTTCCTTCCAACCTGCTTCTTCGTTCCCTCCTAATTCCTATTCTTTCATCCATCCCAGTTCATCCCTCCCTCTCCTCCGTCCTTCCCTGGTGCTCGCGCTCGATTCTCTCTGGGGTACATGAAGGAGTGGTGACTGTGATACATGAAGGAGTGGAGACTGGGGTAAGTTCAGGAGTGATGGAATGAGGGCAGAATTTAGTATTTATATGTGTGTGTGTGTGTGTGTGTAGGGGAGGGGGAAGGAGGGCAGAATTTAGTATTTATGTGTGTGTGTGTGTACGCTAAACCTATATATGGGGACGGGGTTACCTGGAGTGGGCCTGGTGATGGTGGTGGTGGTGGTAGTGGGTCCAGTGTGATGCAACCTGTGGATATTTATTGGCTCCTCCTTTGGTGAATGGCGACCTCAGTTCTCCAGGGCTCCTCAGGCATTGTCTTGGTGGGGGTGGGTTCGACCTTGGACCTGGAGAAGGGAAGGGAAGGGAAGGGATGACAGGTGGTGAGACGGGAGGAGAGACGATAGGAAAGACAAGGTGATGAGAGAGAGAGAGAGAGAGTAAATGATGAAGGAAATGGAGGAATAAATAAGAGTGGAATAGTAACTTCAAATACTGGAGTAATAGAAGAAGTAATACAAAGAATTATTATTATTATTATTATTATTAAGAAGGGGGAAAAGGAGATATTCGGGTAAAAGTATACATAAGCTGTGAAGTGCGGTGATAATATAGAGGAAAAAAGATTGATGGGAAGGCTGAATGGAATTGAAGAGAAAAAGTGTTAAGAAGGGACGAGAGCATAGGACTTTAATTGATGAATGGAAGAAGACAGTGGTTGGAATCAATAAGGAGGTTAGTGCATGTGGTGAATAGAGGGACAGGGATATGGAGTAGGTAGGTAGGTAGTGAGGGTAAAATTATTGGAGAGTACATGGGGAGGATTAGTGCTACAGATGGAGAAGAGGAGAGTGGGAGGTAAAGGTAGTAGCATTCAGAAAGAGAAAGGAGAGTGAAAGAAGTGATGGTTGAAGGGAATAAAGGGTTAGGCAAATTGCAGAGGTGGAGAGAGAAGTACAGTAATAGAAAGTAGTGGGAGAGATTAATGGTTGGTTCACTGGTTGGTTGGTAGGGGAAGGAAGAGAGAAATTTGATAGAGGGAGGATATACGTGAAGTTGGAAGAGGTGATGAGGAACAATGCTGGGAAATATTTATATATAATATGATGGGACTGGTGTCAGTAAATAACCCAGTGGGAAGGGATGAAGGACATGAGAGAAAAGATAGTTATGACAAGTAATTGTGTGTTTGTGTGTTACATGTACTCGTGAGAATTTCTTTTATTTTCATGTTGAGAAATGTACTAATAATACGATTTTAGCCCATATTATATCTATCTATCTATCTATCTATCTATCTATATATATATATCTGCTGACAAGATACTAATATCAGCCTACTAATTTTGTCATCAGAATTAGGAGTTTTTTGTGTTTAAAGAAATTCATTGGTCTCGGCTTCTAAATGTATTGTCATGATACAGAGGTTAAACGGCACTTGGCTGAAGGAAGTTGAAAGTCTATGTTGATGACAGAACACATTAGAGGAAAACGGAAGTCCTGTAGTCGTATTGTATGATGCTTCAGAGTGATGGAGGGCCACACTTAACCTTAACCCTACTGTAACTACTGAAGGGGTGAAAGCATGTGTACTGCGGGCATGAAGTACTTGCTAGAAACATTATCATCAGTCTTCGATTTTTCTCTCTTTAGATATATATGATATTTATCGTAAAATTTAATGGGTAAGGTGTGCTTGACTTTAATGGCAAAAATGACTTATTTCTACTGTATGTATTTGTAGTCTGTCTGTTTACCCAACCCTTATTGTTATTATTGCACATACACATCCTCCTTCACATACACTCATCTACTTTCACACATATACTCATCCATCTAACATTTTCTAAGACACACACACACACATCCCCACATAATTATAACACACACACACACATCCCCCAGATAATTATAACACACACACATTCCACTTTCCCCAGCACACACACATACACCCCACTTTTCCCAACACACACACACACACAGCTCTTTTCCCAACACACACAGACACACACACCTCTTTTTCCAACACACACACACACACACCTCTTTTCCCAACACACACACACCTCTTCCAAACACACACACATACACCTCTTTCCCCAACACACACGCACACCTCTTTCCCCAACACACACACACACATCCCCACCTTTCCCCTCCCCAACACACACACCTCTTTTCCCAACACACACACACACATCCCCACCTTTCCCCTCCCCTCTCGTCCCCTCCTCCCCGTCCCCACCTTGCCGTCCCAGCATGAAGTCAGGAGGAGGCTATAACTCTGCGGGGCCATTCATTCCCTTACGATAGTGCCAGTCTGCCCTCTCCTGGTCCGCCTCCAGAGTGACATCCCCACACGATTATATCAGAGCAAGTTCCTGTGATGGGAAGGGTGGGAGAGGAGTGGTGTGGGGGAGTTTGGGAGGTGGTGGATTGTGGGAGTTAAGAGGGGGATTGGGTAGTTGGAAGGTGGATTGGGGAGTGGGGGAGATGGAAGGTGGTGGATTGGGGAGGAGTTTGAAGGAGGTGGTGGATTGGAGTGATGGGAATGGTGGGAGAGGTGTGGGGGAGTTGGGAGGTGGATTTGATTTTTGGAGTTGAGAGGATTTTGAGGTAAAGGAGATGGGAGGTGAAATGGGAAAGTTGGGCTGATGGGGAAGGGATTTGGGAAGATGGGATGATGGGGAAGTGAAGAAGATGAGGAGGGGATTAGAAACGATGAGAGAGAGGTGGGGTTGTTTGAAAACTTTATTAGGATAAACTGATTAGGAGACACTGAGAAAAGGAGAAGGGAAAGGATAAATGAGAGAGAGGTTAAGGATGAACTGGGTTGAGGTGAAAGAACTTAGAAGGTGTGAGAAACAGGAGAGTGACTGAAGGAAGGTAATGAAGTAAAAGTTTAAAGTATTATTATCCACAAGAATTCGTACACACGCTGTTATTTGGTTTGTTGTTTTTGCCTATTACCGAGTCACTTGGTAGATCATTCATTGCAGTACATCCAGAATAATGACCTCTCTTTTCCTATTGTCTGTGTAAGAATTTATGTGGCCAACTATACCATCAATTATTAACTTTTGTATAAATTATAATTATATCATCCCTTGTTTACGATCTTATATTTTGTCTATTTTATATTACATGTTATGAAGCTTTTAGGCTAATTGAAATGTTGTGCATAACATTTATCTTGTGTGTGCCAATTCTATGTGGTATGTATAGCAATGTTTTATTACATGACATTCCGTTACACGTTCTCCCTTGCTTGACAATTTTTATTGCGTGCCATTTGTCCCTTGCATAATACTGATATGTTGCATATTTTTATTGCATTGTTGCTTCACACACAGTATGCTATTTTCAATCCAGTATAGTAATGTTGTAACATTGCATGTATATAGGTTTTCGATATATTTTGCCAATATGATTTTTACCACTTAAAAAATTGTTTAATAAAATATGTCATATCTTAAGTGACATTTCTTTCTGTAATTAAGTTTCGTGCAGGCAACATTTTTCTCATATAACATTTTCTGTGACACCATTTGTCAGGTTACGTTCATAGCCATAGCCAGGACGACGACCTCTTCTCTCTTCATAACGATTGCCTCATCAACAATAGATTTCGTATCATGCTTAATTACCCCAATCACACTTATTTCCTCAAAAATTCATCTCGTGGGAAAAATGAGTCAAGATTGGGTCCATTAGTTGTTGAGACAGCCCTGATAAAAGAACATCATCTAATTATATTGCAAATGCATGACGTTCCAAGCAAAACAATAAAATAGGTACGGTACCGGTAGGCAATGTCCTTCTTGGTGTGTTATAGTACCGTAACTTTGCCCAGCCGTATTTTTATTTCATCATCAAAGTACAGTACCTTCCAAAACTATAGTTAAAGTGGGTTAGAAAGATGAAGGAATGAACAGCATGAAATCTTGTCACCTCCCACTTGTCGTCTATGTACAAGTCAGATACATCGTTCATTGTGTCAGAATGTTATAGCACTTTATTTCAACGATAGTTTTGGGAGCTACTGTATACGTCTAGGGTATCAAAGGAAGAACACAGGTACAGGGACCTCACCTTGCACGTCTTTCCCCTTAGCACTGCATGCAACATATATCAATTCAACATCAACATTTAACTCGTGTAAGAACTGACAAGTGTTGTTAAGAGACTCTAAGTGGAGACCAAATACTGAAGTGAAAACTAGATAATGATAATGTTATGACAAGGAAAATACAGTGTTAATCAATTTCATTATCACCATGATCAACATACCCTTAGTTTTAATTTCTCTCTCTTTCTCTTCCTCTTCCTCTCTCTTTCTTTCTCTCTATCCATTCTTTCTCTATCCCTTCTCTCAATTTAACCCCCTTCCATCCATTTCATCGCCCCCATCCCCTCCCTTCTTCCCATCCCATCCCCTCCCCTCCCTTTTATCTCCCTCACACTTTTCCCTCTCCCGGGGTTTCCATATTTCCAACAACTTTAACCGGGTGATAAATGGATCGTCAACACGGGCTCATCATTTTTCACCGCCGCTCCTTTCACATTCAGGGACTTGTCATCGTAGCGTATCATAGCGGTATTTATCCACAGGACCCTCGGCTCTTATCATCCCCTTCCCTATATAGCCTAGTCCCCCTGCAACACCACCAACAACTCCATAACATGTCTTTTGAACGTAATAACATGTCTTTTGAACGTAATAACATGTCTTTTGAACGTAATGACTTTTGCCTAACTTAATTAATGACTCTTCCTCTCGTCATTAATGGCCATCACACGTCTCGTAATTATTATAATGACTTTTCCCTGTTGATTCTGGACAGTTGTCGTAATTCTCAATGATCATATATTTTTTTTATTCTCAAATGTGCCAGGCATGAATATAATTATGATCCCCTGAAATTGATTCACTCCACCTCGTCAGTAATTCGCACACCTGCTCCCACTGGTAATCTCATTTATAAGCAGGGATAGTGGATGGGTGGATGGGTAGTGGATGGGTGGAAGGGTAGATGGATGGAGGGGGTGTTGTGGAGGTGGGGTAGTGGATGGGTGGAGGGTTATACTGGACTGGTGGAGGGGTGATGGATGAGTAGAAGGATGGTGAATGCATGGATGGGGGGTGGGGAATGAGTATAGAGTGATAGTGGATGGTTGGAGGGGTACCGGTAGCCTATAATAAATGGATTGGTGGAGGGGGAGAGTCAGTACTATTTATCACAAATCATTATCCACCAACCAGTCAAGTCAGGGTTCATACAAAAAGCTAACGACTCAGTTGGGGGAATGAAGCAGTAAGAGGTGAATCACACTTCATTACAAGTCAACTAGTCAAAGCCGAATTAAAACGTTAACGAGACAGTTCATTATATTAACCAAACACCTTCATTGAATGGAATGGCTCATGCAGGTGGTTTCAGGGGATTACTGACTGATTACGACATATGTATTCTGAGTAATGTTGACCAAACTGTGTATACAACATGTCTCATTCAGCATTGAGTTTTGGGAGTGATGTGTAGAAATATATAGTTAGTTTCGTTTTGTGTGTATGTGTATGTATACATATACCCTATTGATAAATCAAGCCTTATATTTGTAACACTTTTATGTGACTAAAGATGGAGCACCACTCTTGTGACTTCAATACCTTGCTAATCACCTTAAATAGCAAGTTAGAACCGAGCGTAATATAGTCGCCCCTTACCTCGTCTGGTCTGGACTCGTGAGTATGGAAGGGAAAAATTAATGTGGTTGGAGAGTGGGAAATTGTAATGGGGGGAAGAAAAATTGGCTGAAAGGGGATAGTGAACTGATGCGCTAAATTGAACAAACATATATTCAACCGGATCATTTACAAGCAATGATGCAGCAAATGCAATACCGGTACCGTAGACTGGTTTAACTGGAGTGGGTTCAGGTACGAGGAAAACCTAGAACATCATCCGTTGGCAGTCAAAGAACACTGTTTCAATATTTCGAAAAAAGGAACAATTAACTACTCCAAGATAATGTGTATGTTGATTTTATATTAGTTGCAGTTTGCCAGGCAGTTGACATTACTTGGGTGCCATGTTGTTGGATATTTTTATTTATTATCAGTAACAATAATTATTTAAGGCAGAAAAAAACAGTCCTGATAACTATTGTTTTACTCATGGAGATTATATTTGAATGTTAATTTATTACTTGCAATGTGCTGACGCTTTAAATTCTGTGTATAATGAATGCAAAGCGATGCAATTGCCGGCAGGATGAAGAATGAACAAGACAGGTGAGAAATCTGTCGCACTTGAGCCGTGTGTGTGTGGACGAGATGACCGCAGATAAAATCATCCCTGGAGCAGATGTTACCAAAAACACACGTCACTCATTATTTACCAGAGAGAGCGAACAAGTTGAATGGGGACGAGTGAAGTGAGTGACAACTATACGTAGATAGTTTGCATTTTTTTTAACTAGAGGGAAAAGTCTCGGGGATGTAATAATATCTAGAAAAATATAGTAACAGTCCAACTACGGTACGGTTGGTGTGTGTGTGTGTGTGTGTGTTGGTCAGTTTTCAAGTCCCCGTCGTTCGTCCGGTTTGCCATATAGCCAGACACTATGTCCTAAAATTAAATATAGGTACTGTACTATAGACACTGTGCATTGTCCAAGTTATCAGTTCCACCAGACTCCAGACAACAGGTGCTTGCGGACACGAGGAGGAGGAGGAGGAGGAGGAGGAGGTGGAGGTGGAGGTGAAGTAGGAAGAGGAGGAGGAGGAGGAGGAGGAGGTGGAGGAGGTGAAGGAGGAGGAGGAGGTGGAGGAGGAGGTGGAGGTGGAGGAGGTGAAGGAGGAGGAGGAGGTGGAGGTGAAAGAGGAAGAGGAGGAGGAGGTGGAGGAGGAGGAGGAGGAGAAGGAGGTGGAGGAGGGAGAGATTAGAGGGCTGGACATGTTTTGAAAGCTGTCTTATTAACGCAAGAGCCTGATGTAATTTAGGAAGAGAATGTGTGTACTTGTTTGTTTGTGATATTTTACGTCTGTGTATGTGTAACTTGAGTGTGCTTAGTGTATGCATGTATGTTATATTTGTCTTCTTTTGTCCTGGGTAACTTTATAGCTGAAGGGAAGAGAAAAGAGCACGAGGGTTTATGTCAAAATATATACGGTACTACAGTTGTCATGGTACCAACGAGGGAAGCTTGTGTTGACTGCCATGGTGGGCTAATAAACCTCAACGGGTCTGAACATCCATCCTGCCATCGGGTTAAGACCTGAACGAAGGTTTTGCCTGCAATCTTTCTTGTGATTTCCAGTGATGAGAACTGTCAGTACACTTTGTCTGTAAACTGATAGAAATGGTGATCTTTGCACATCCTTTGTAAACATTCATGAAGATTTGTTTAAGGGGGTGTGGGAGTAGGGGACAGGCTTGGGGGTGGGGGGATGCGGGTATAGGGGGATAGGCTTGGAGTGAGTAGAAAGCCTGTCACCTATTTCCACACTTCCCTAACCCTCCCAAGCCTGTCCTCCTATTCTCGCACCCCTCAAGCCTGTCCCCTACTCCTGGACCCCACTAAAGCCTGTTCCCCCATTCCCGCACTCCCCTTAATACTCTGTTGTGTGTTAGTTAGTATTTCATGTGTATATTTTATTGTGAATGCTAAGCACGATGATGTGTGCATGCAAGGGGCCGCACAGGACTAAGGGAACACGTATGTACCAGACACTGACAAATCGTGTGACATTTACGGCCCAGGGTTGATTTTCAGATAACCCCTTGGCAATACTGCTTTCTTATATACTTCCTTCCTGGGGTCATGTGTGTGTTGTGTGTGTGTGGATTTTGGGGCTGGGGAATTGTGTGTAGGGTGGTGTAGTGATCATGTGAGTGCATTTTTGGGTGTGAGGGATTGTGTGTAGGGAGGTGTAGTGATCATGTATTTTGGGGGTGAGGGATTGTGTGTAGGGAGGTGGTGTAGTGTTCATGTGCGTGCATTTTGGGGTGTGAGGGATTGTGTGTAGGGAGGTGGTGTAGTGATCATATGAGTGCATTTTTGGGGTTGGGGGATTGTGTGTATATACCGTAGGTGTGTTTAGTGACTTGGGTACTGGTGAAGCTCGAGTTTGTATGTGTATGTGTATGGGGGAGGTAGGCCTATTGGTCTTTATTTTCAGCTTAGTGGAAATTCACGATATCCCTCGTCTCATTTCTGAGTTCTCATAATGAATATAGAACAAACCAAGGAGAGTTACACCATACACTTGAAAATAATAAATAATCACAAAATATTAGGTCATCATAGAACTTAAAGGGGAATCGGTGTATTTTCACCAAGTAATCCGGCGACATAGCAGTCATTCCGTTTTCTACAAGCTATATGTTAAGTAGCCTAATTCATGTCACACCACAATCAGCAGAAACATTATTGAGCGACATGAGTAGCTTTTACAAATAGTATATAATTACATCATGATCGATACTATAACACTCTATGGTCAGCAGCGCCACTATGATAATATATGACGTCCACTGGCATATTATAAAGAGGCAGAACCAACCAACCCACCATCTGGCATATGGACGGTACCGTACTTACTCCCTACTCTTGGTTTCTTGTGTCTCAGGAACTTGTTATCCAGTCCAGTTGGATGAAGTATTATTGAGGATTGATTTTCTTATTTGTATTATATATGTATACTTCTTTGGGGCCAGTAGCTATTATATATTTTAGGGGGCCGTCCATTATTATAATTTTATAGTGTCATTTGTGTATGTTTATCTTTAATTATTCATCAATACATTACTCATATTTTCAAAGTAGTAATTCAAGAATACAAATCATGAATCTGAACTGGATAGGAATATGTCATTAGTTATAAATGCAGCCATACATTTGCAACTTGAATAACTGTAATTATTCAAGTTGTGTTGGTGTATGGTACTCCTTTTCCACCCATGCAGTTTTCCCCCTCTCTCTCTTTCCCCTCCTTCCCCTCTTTTCCCTCTCCCTCTTTTCCCTCTCCCTCTTTTCCCTCTCCCTCTTTCCCCTCTCCCTCTTTCCACTCTCCCTCTCCCTCTTTCCACTCTCCCTCTCCCTCTTTCCCCTCTCCCTCTCCCTCTTTCCACTCTCCCTCTCCCTCTTTCCCCTCTCCCTCTTTCCCCTCTCCCTCTTTCCCTCTCCCTTTCCCTCTTTCCCCTCTCCCTCTTTCCCAGGGTATTGAAACTCGCACACTATCTCGGACACAGTTTATTTTCTCAATGAATCGTGGTCTATGCCTTTAGAAAGATTTTTGTTATCCATATCATTATCATCATTGTTAATTTACAGTAGACAACTTTTTACAAGGGGTATATTGCTTAAATCTTAAAACTAATCGTATACTTTGAAAAGCGTATTCCATAACGCAACCTATTCACTGTGTAGTAAGAAGGAAAACATAAAGAGTTCAAAGAAATCTGCGGGCAAAAGTTACAACATGGGTACATTTTTCCTACGGAGAAGTGGATTCTGATAAGGTAATTAATATTAATTTTTGGAAAAGCAATGTCAACACCAAAAGAAACAGAAACAATGTTTGTTATATTTTTGAGAGTATAACCTCTATTTACGTTAATTATTATAAAAAGAAAGTTTATATTTTACAAAATTAAAGATATATATATTTATATAAAGGTGTATTACAGAGCAAATAAAAACTAGGATAAACAACGCTATTTGCAGGCCATTTTAAAAGAAGTATCAACAGGCTCTTAGCTACGGTCGTCTGTCCTAGGTTGTAAAAATTCTTGCATCTTCTATGAAATGCTTCCTGGGTGAAACCAGTCATGCAGAAAGAGAGCACAGCTGGCTACCCACAATACACCAGGGAGGAAGGAGGAAGAGTAATTAAAGGTAGATAGTTAGAGTAGGTAAAAGATAGGTAATAGAATATGATGAAGAGAAAGAGTGACGATCCCTAGAAAAGATGGGAAAGTATAGTGAGAGTGTGAAATGAGTTTATGAAGAGAAGAATATGAGTTACAGATTTGCTGAAGATTAGTTTACAAAATTGGAGAGGAAGAGATAATTTGGTGGATGTGAAAAATCAGAAGTGAGGAGGAAGGGGAGAGAGAAGGAGAGGGAGGGAGAGAGATAAATAGATACAAGAGGAGGTCGGGAGGGAATCAAAGTATTTTTTTTATCTCTTACTGCTACGCAACAAATCTACCGCCATGATTACAGTATCATCGCTATAACTTTTTACACCATTTAATAAAGCCATATGGACAGCATTGCACAAAATGAGACTCTTGTTGACGTGGGGTTTGCTTAGTCGACGTGAGGGTCGTGTATGTAGGCAGCCTCACACGTCACCTTACACTGGAGGTGGAAGTGTGGAAGTGTAAGTGTGGAGGTGTAAGGGTGAAGGTGAGGTTGTTGGTGGGGGAGTGTTTGTTGCTTCGATTCGTTGGTGGATGTGGTTGTTGGTGGGGGAGTGTTTGTGGGTGTGGGTTGGTGTGATTAGTTTGTGGGTGTGGGTGTTTGTGGTGTGTCATGGTGGATGTGGGTGTGGATAGGGTGTGTGTGTTGTGTGATTCGTTTGTTATTGTGTTCCTACATCGGTTTGTAAGCTGATGGAGATACTGTATTGTTGTTGTCGTCGTTGTCGTTGTTGTTGGTGTTCATGGTGTCGTTGTAGTTGTTGGTGTTAGTAATGGTGGTGTTGTTATTGTTGGTGTTTTGGTTGTTGTTGTTGAAGTTGTGGTGTTGTCGTTAGTACTGTTGTCATATGAGGTGGTGTTGTGGTTTTAGTTAGTGGTGTTGTGGTTGTTATTAGGTGTAATGGAGGTGTTTTGAATTTTGTTGGTGTTGTAATTGTTAGTAAGTGGTGATGACGTTGGTGTTGGATGTAATGGTGTTGTTGTTAGGTGTAATGGGGGTATTTAGAATTTTGTTGGTGTTGTGATTTTAAGTTAGTGGTGATGTGGTTTGTGTTGGATGTAATGGTTTTGTTGGTAGGTATAATGGGGGTGTTGTGGTTGTTGTTGTTAGTGATGGGTGAAGTATCCGAGGCTGCCCCATACACGGTCATTCAGCATCACAATAAACAGGGATTGGAGCTTGGAGACAGGAGTACCTTGCCTGAGTGCCCACCTGAGCAGCTCGTCTCCTCAGCACACGCACATAAGCACACGCAATTTAGTCCACACGCCACTTGTTTTGCCGTGTCGCTCATTTTACCTTTCGAAACAAATTGGTAATTGTGAAAAAAGAAGGGAGAGAGATGGGGGATGGGAGGAAGGAAGGAAGGGGTGGGTCGATGGGTGGGTGGGGAGTTTGAACCATTTTGGCAATGTGAAAAAAAAGAACAAATATAATATTTTTTTCCATCTTAACAATAAAACAGATAAGGTAAAATCCCTAAATTAAGAATTATAACAACTTATCAGGGATCGCACTGAGCTTTGGCAAACTAATAAAAAAGAGCTTCATATCGCTTTCATCATAATCATCATCACAACTCTTATCTGGTTGAATTAATTAAAGACTCTGCTTCCATGTGTTTTCTATAGTTAATTATTCATCACCTTCCTAATATATTTCATCCCCAACCTCCTCCACCCACATTCAACTTTGAAGTCAAGAGGGGTGGTGGTGTAGATGGGACACTAAAGAGACATTATGATACATATTACAATCCTTTATTAGCTCCCAATGATCCCTCCGTGTATGAGTGGCCTCTATACACGAGAAGACAAAATCAACAACTGACACTCTCGGTCACTAACAAAGCTGCCTGTGGTTTGCCATTTCCACAACTCATCACACACAGCCTTATGAGGTCCAATAGTCATGCAGGTTGTTTGTTGTCCTATTTATATACTCCTTCGAATCCCGCTGAGGGGGTAGTACACTGTTGGTAAATCTGGAACAATTTATTCCTCCAAACTATTCTAAGCAACAGACCACCATTATTTTTCTTAATATGATCCTGTTCCCAAGCATACTTTAGAGGAACCAAAACGCTCCAATGTACCAAGGAGTGTATTTGGCTACCCTCTCAAAGCATAAAGATGGTGATGCCTTGGGATGAGAAGCCATGCAGATGAGGGAATAAAGTTTCAGTTTCAGTGAGCTTCGGTACCCTGTTTCGGGAGTGAGTGAGTGAGTGAGTGTGTGTGTGTGTGAGTGAGGGAGGACATAGATAATTAGGCTCAGTACTCATAACTATAATACAGTGCTGTACCGATACCTTCCTCCCTCCTTTTCTTTCTTTTCCTCCTCACACATTTTCTTCCTTCACAAATCTTACTCGGTCCTTTTTTTTTTTTTTTCATATTCCATCTTTTTCTGTATATACTTGCTTGCCCTCTCATGTGTCTCACTCAGCATTTGTACACATCAGTTTCCATTCATGACTTTTTCCTCTACACAACCTGTTATCTATCTATCTATCTATACATCTGTCACCACTGTCCACATTACGTCACTATTTTCCATTTTATACTCAGCACTCACACACATCCCCATCAACTTTATTTCTGTACGGCATTAATTAAAATCTGCACCATATCGATATAATTTGTTGTGTTTTTCTTGTTAGCACTTTCTCACGATTCTTGATTTTATGTTGCCCCAGCTTTTTCAAACAGTCCTTGGCCATTTTCCTTTCTTTGGCCTTGAGGACCCTGTGATCGTGTATGAAAATTATAGGCTTCTGATTCCTCCTGAGTATGCCACGAAACAAGCTCCTTTCATAAAAGGGGGGGGGTGTTTCGTGGCAATATATGTAGGACTCATTTACCTCCAATTTGCAGACTACAGCACAGGGTCCCGAAATATTAGGTTTGTTTAAGTAATTCATCTCGACCACAATTTAGACAGTCTTTATATTTCGCACTCTTTACTTCTCAAATTTATGATATTGCATTTTCACTGATGTTGCAATTTACATTAAAGGTTTCGTAATGTTTAATTAATTATTTGATGTTGGTTTCGATTATCTATGAAATATTTTGCACAGGTTATGAACGATTTCCTTATCAGCATTGCAGATAGTACTATAGCGGGATCCTTATCATGTTTCTCACCACATTTTCCCCATACGTTATCTTCATCAGGCACACATCACTATTATCTTTCGTATTTCCCACTCAACCTCATCAGAGTTCCTCAAGCTCTAATTTTCTTTGCCAGTTAACATGTCATTCCTTCGAGGTGTGGGTGCCGTGTTACCCTATAGGCCGGGGAAGGCTTCAGAAGTCGACTGGATTCTTTTCTGTTGCAGAGATGAACAAAATAATAATAATAATATAATAATAATATAATAATAATAATAATGGAACTTAATCCTCAGGTTCGTCGCAGCCTAGTTTGAGGAGGTCCAGTTGTAGCGTAGTCCGGGTACAGGTCCGTGAGTGACAGGGGAAAGAGGTCCACCGATACACCCTAGTCGAAGCATCTCATACCGACCGACACAGCCATCCACTCTCGCTGGCTAAGTCGTCTGCATATGAGTTACCACGACCAGGCTGAGCCCTGTCAAAGAAGCACAATGTGGTTAGTTATACTGTAGATATAATTCATGTGTAATCATCTCATAATATTTTTCACCCTTCTTTCTTTTATGGGACAGTAACTTGTAGAAAAAACCCACACATGTTGATAGGCTAAGTATAGTTACTATTCTCACAACCAGCATCATAATTGTTACTTATAGCATATTTATAATTACTTCCAAGTTACAAAAAATGCAGACATATTGTTTAATAATTTCACTGCTTGGTTTGGTAAATGCTATTCTTAAAAAAAAAAGTACATTATATAGTGAAGTAGTTACAATCCTCATAGCCAAATAGTATTACTGTTACTAGTCTAGTTTTAATTACTTTCAACTAAAAATGTATGTAAGAAATAAGTAAGATATGCTCACACTAGTTCATATTCCAGATAGACTTGTTAGGTTTGGATAGATAGGCATAACATAAAACAAAGTGAAAAGATTAAGTCACATC
>JAWZYT010002132.1:0-12500 GCA_034508575.1 Petrolisthes manimaculis | reverse complement strand
ACGGATGGAAATAATATTATCAGCCAGTTACTATATATTCGCTCATTTGATTCCATTTAACTACTATGAATCAACAAATATTGACGTAACATCATTAAAGACGTATATATATTAATTCTATCTTTTGTTTACACGATAAGTCCCCCCCCCCCTCCCTCCCCCAGCTGACGAGGTCTTCCGTGGCTGGATAGCTTCCCTAAGGTCGTAGGGCCATTGCGTGCCGAAACCCAATTAGATCATGGTACGGCAGAGCGCCTCCTGGGGTGAGGTAATCGTTTTGCTCATGTCGGGCCCAAACAATGCTATCTTGACGCTGGTGAGAAGGTTCCCCCTGGCACCGATAGCTCAATTGAATGTCGACCCTATTGAATAATCATGCATTTTTGTAGTTATTCCATTGTAGCAGGCCTCAGTTCCGTTGCCGTTGTTGGATCTAATTACACTTAAGCACAGTTGTTGATGTGAGTGTGTCAGTGTCAGAGTGGTGTTGGGGTATGAATGGAAGAGTGCTCCATGGGTGTGCAACTCTCCCTCCATCCCTACACCAAAAGTCTAGTCCATGCAGTCCCACATTCCTATTTCATTCATCACTCAGTCACGTTATAGCCATTATGTAAGGCAACTACCAAGTTCACTGTATTTGCAAGGGTCTTTCAGTTTCCAGGCATAGTTTGTAAGTCATATTTAACTCTGAAATTTATATCCTACATCACAGGCCCCGTAATAACACTACTGGAATCCACCCTTCACTGAGTACTTTGTAAACTATTAATCCAGCTTCATTTACTAGGTCCGTTAGTATAGGCAGAATGGGTTAATGCTGTGGATTGGTTATTTGTTTGGTCTGGTAAGGGTTCGTATTTAACTTAATCCATTGTTGTTTCTTCTAAATATAGTAAATAGTATAATAATTATTTTTAGTTTATTCATTTTCTGCTGCCAACGCTTCATCTATCCATGCAGCCTTCTCTCTCTCTCTCTCTCTCTCTCTCTCTCTCTCTCTCTCTCTCTCTCTCTCTCTCTCTCTCTCTCTCTCTCTCTCTCTCTCCCTTACTATTAGTCCCACTTTCTCCCTACACCTTTTAGACCCCTTTCTCTCGACTGATATAGTGTACCGGTAAACATTTTTCATATAAATAAAGAGTATATACATGTCATTGGAAAACAATACCACTCCACCCACTGCATAACATATACTATTGACAAACACACACCAACTCCCCCTTGCATTACTTAAATTGGCAGGCGCGCCACCCAAATGGTTAGAGAATGAGTTACGAGTGAAACATCAATACGAATAACACCCTTTCTCTCCTCTTTAAGGCCTTACGTATTGACCCATGGCACCTTACCTACTTGATGATATTGATTGACTCCTACATGCTTCCTCCAACGTTTTAGTCACACCAGAGTTGTTTACACTATTATTATTATTATTATTATTATTATTGTTATTATTATTGTTATTATTGTTGTTATTATTATTATTATTATTATTATTATTATTATTATTATTATTATTATTATTATTATTATTATTATTATTATTATTATTATTATTATTATTATTATTATTATTATTATTATTATTATTATTATTATTATTATTATTATTATTATTATTATTGTACGAAGCGATAATGTATGTTTACTTATCATCAACTTACTTGCTACTTTCTTTTTTCTTCCTACACTCTACTCATTCCCCCTCCACTCTCCTTTTTCTTCATACACTCTCCTCTTTCTTCCTACTATTCCCCCTTTCCCCCTACACTCTCCTCTTTCACCTTCCACTCTCCTTTTTCTTCATACACTCTCCTCTTTCTTCCTACTATTCCCTCTTTCCCCTTCCACTCTCCTCTTTCCCCCATCACTCTCACTTTCTCCCAACTACTGGCTTCTTACCTCCATTACCCCGTCTTAATAATAGGCATCTGAATTTTATCCAACAAACTCCCTTTTTAATATATTTGGTATTTCTTTCTTCTTCCAGGTGACTAGAAAACAAAACAGTGATGGATGTGAAAGCTTCGGAATCAGACGAGCTTTGAACTTTACGAAACACGACCAAGAATACGTCCCAATCATTCGTGGCTCAAGTTAAGGACCCTGTGATCGTGTACGAGAGCTGGAGGCTTCTGATTCCTCCTGACTATGCCACGAAACAAGCTCTTTAACATAATCATAGGTGATGTTTGTTTCGTGGCAAGTTTTGAAGGACTCTTTTACCTTCAATTTTCAGACTACATCACGAAACATCCCTATAACAAGCCCTATAACTGATCCACGCGGGAAATCACGTAAGTGGAAAGTCTTGTTGAAAGTTGTAATTTTCTATACTTTTTTCTTTTCCTTTCCGTCGTTATTTCTCTACGTTATTTCATGATCATTATCGGTATTCTAATTTCTTCACTTGCAACCACAATTCCTCCTCCATCCTCTCGACTCACCACCACTACCACTACCACTATTACCACCACTACCACCACCACAACCCCATTCCTCTTCTCCCCTCACCACCACCACCACCACCAACACCCTCCTAACCCCACGTCACCCTCACAGTTCATTACATTGTGTATTATCCCAGGGTATCGAGCCATATCTACACAGCGTTTCGAGTCTGACGTTCCACCATCATTAATTTTTAGCCCCACGGAAAAGGAGACTGACTTCTAGCCCCCCGGCCATCCATTTTCAGTTTCCATTTTCTGTTGCCTAGGAATATCTTGCAGTAAATGGGGAGGGAGGGACTTGCATCAAATTTTTGTACGGTTTCCTACTGTTTGTGCTGACTTGTAGTGTTTTTTATGTTTTTTCTTGTGCTCATATAACTGGAAATTTTTTGAATGATTGATCGATATTTTTCACAAGTATAAATAATATCTCTTACTCCACCAAAGGGTATTAATCTGCTTTAATATTTCTTTCCTCCTACACTCTTTACCTACTACTGTGTACTGCCTTATACTGAGCTGTACTATAATCCCCGTCCACCCTCCGCTCACCAACTGTTTTCCCCCACGCTCCTGGCTGGTAAATAAAGAGCAAGGAAAAAGGTACAATTCTTGGCCCGGTTGAGAACTGTCACTGAGGGAGACGCTGGCTGGATAGATTAATGGACAAGGTGATGGATGAATCTGTTGGTGGATGGCTGCGTAGAATGGGTATGTGTAGGTTGGCGTGCGTCTCAGGGCAGAGTTTCATAAGTTTCTTTGAGTTACATGCGTTGGCGTTGTTAGTTAGTTGGTAAGGGTAATGTGTATGTGTTGTTCGTGGGTATGTACAGTGAATTTGTTAATAATAATAATAATAATAATAATAATAATAATAATAATAATGATGATAATAATAATAATGTTGTGGTGATAATAATAATAGGCCAATTTGTGAAAGCCCAAATGTCAAATTGGACTTTCCCATAAATATTATATGTATTGATAATCTGTGTGTTGTGCATATTTGTACATCTGTGTGCTTTGTATATTTGTACATCAGAAATTGGTCACGTACTATCAGACTGTGAAATGATGATTGGTGAAAAGATACAATCATGTAGTGTTGTTGAGAGTGAGGATGTCAGCAGGATGTCAATATAGGTTGGTGATTTGATATCTTTGCATTCTTTACTGAAATTCCATCCAAGGAGGAACCAGTATATTTTCTTGTTCCATCGTATAACTAATTGAACTGACTAATCAAGAGGAGATTAAAAACGGGTACATCCCCTGAAATTATCAAAGTCAATCCTCGTCGTGATTTGAACTCCGGCAGGAAAGAAATGAGGAATAGGTTGAGTAAGAGAAGAGAAAGAAAAAACAGAGTGCAGTCTCCTATCATCATCCAACCCGTTACGATTCCGGGTTCTAGTTCGACTGCTGTTTTAATTTAAACCTCCGCTGTGAAACTGAGAGAGGAAATAAGTGAGGAGTAAACCATCTTCCCGTTGGTATAATGTTCATCTGGAATCCGTGACAAGTGAAACACAAAAACACAGAAATGGAGAAAAAATGTTTTTAGGATATATAATATATATATACATAGTCATTATCAATTAAAGATTAAGTTAGTTCATTTTTTGCAGAACAAGAATGAATTACTTGTACAGCACAAAAATGTTGGATCCTTCATCAACACAAAGTAGGAATAATATTAACTCTCGTTCACCGAACATTTCTACGTCTATTACAGCTGGAAGGAAGAATTTCAAGACCACGAACGATTATATAGAAAAGGAGAGATTGAATAGAATGCGAAAATCAATCAATGAACAGCTACAGGATGGGGAGAAAATGTACCCACAAGCCATCATTTTCAGGAGATGTCGAAGTACGATGGATGATTGGATGGTGGTCGCTCATTGGTCGCCAGCCACCAATCCCTGCCTGGCCCACCCTCCCTGGACCCTGCTTGCTTTCCTTCCTTCCTCCCTCCCTTCCTCCCTCTCCCCTTTATCCTCCCTCTTTCCCTACCTCTCCCCTTTCTTCCTCCCTCTCTCCCTATCTCACCCTCCCCTTTCTTCCTCCCTCTTTCCCTACCTCACCCTCTCCTTTCTTCTTCCCTCTCACACTCCCTCTCCCCTTTATTCCTTCCTTTCTCTCTCCCTACCTCCTCCCTCCTTTCTTCCTCCCTCCCTCTCTTTCCCCGAGTAAGGGAATGGGACAGTAATGCATGGATATGGTGTTTACAGATGGGGATGGAAGGAATGGGCCAGGCAAAAGAGTTATACGTAAGAAGTGGATGAGGAGGGGGGAGATGGAGAATTGAGGAGTAAGATGGAGAGGAGGGGGAGGAGGCTAATGGGAGTGGGTGGTGGGGGATGGAAAGTTGAGGTATAAGATGGAGAGGGAGGAGGGGGGGGGGCTGATGGGAGTATGTTGGTGATGGGGTGGTGGATCATGGAGAATATGATGAAGGGGAATTGGGGAGGGGGGAGGAAGGAAGGGGTGGGGTGCTGGTGGATGAAGGGGGATTCTGTGGTGAATCATGGAAAGGGTGTGGGGGCTGGGGGATGGATGGGGGGATTCTGAGGTGGATCTTGTGAACAGGATGACGGGGATTTGAGGTAGTGAGATGGAGACCCTGGCAAGGAGGGAGGGAGTAAGTACTGGGTTGGGTGTAATGTGTCACTGACTCATTATCCGACATCGTTAAAATCCCATTGGTTGTCAGGCGTGCAAGGAAGAGGACCAAAATTGCATTAGTCCCCACTCTTGCACCACTCGTCTCTCTCTCTCTCTCTCTCTCTCTCTCTCTCTCTCTCTCTCTCTCTCTCTCTGTTACTTGTTTTCTTTCGTTATAATTTATGTTTTATTTTCTTTGTACTCTTTTACAGTTCCCTACATACATTCTATTAATTTAGGTTCAGCTACTTTTTTACTTTATTTCGTCTTGTTTTCTTATTTTAATGAGATTTTCCTGGTGTTTACAGATGAATTGTGTATTTTTTTTTACGTTCCGTTTTCTGTTCTTTTTCGTAGCCCTTTTTTTTCTTTGTAATGGGGCCGGACATTCCAGTTACCAGAGTGTTCATCCCAACACACCACACGCATCCAACACAACCCACCACACTACACTACACTACACTACACTACACTACACACCAAAATCCTAAACAACCCCCTATTCACAATCCCACACAACCCCCCACCCGCACTCCATCGTCCCCTGGCATGCCGTGGTAAACAAGGGCCGCCACTTTGTGCATTTCGTGACCTCGATGCCACAGCGACACACGAATTAGACAAATGGCACTCAGCTTGCCTCACTGGGTTGACACGTTTGCACGACATGGATGGGGGTCGGGGTGATGGGGTCATTGCACGTACACTTTTCGTTGCGTTTGGGTAGGGCCATTTCACTTCCATGTTTGTTTATTATTTTGGAGTACAGAGTGTTTTTATATTGTTATATTTTTTTTTTTGTGACCAGTTAGTAATGAAGGAAATATTATATTCCTTGCTAATAGAAGTTATCTTAATATGCATTGCTTTCCATTTGGCAAGTGTGTATCATTATGAGTCGTGTGGAAGGTTTGGTGTGCTGCAAACCTCTTGAAGTCTCTCTCATTCGTTGATGGTTTATTTGTTTACATCCAATCCAGTCGACTCCAAATGTGTACAATTGCATGCACATATAACTGGTACAGGACTAGAGGACTAACAATGCTGAATGTACCTGTTATAAATGCTGGCAACTGTACATCATTATTTCCTTGGGCGAACTTTTCACACTTACATGGGTTTGGAAAGATAAGGGACTTGGCCACTTTTACCTATACTGTACCAATGGAGTTACTGCAAGTACACGCTTTATTTGGAGGTTGAAAGGATGCCTCACCACGTAAAGCCATATTCAGTTCTGGGAAGGGGTCAGTCCACTTTCACTTTACACGAACGAGGGTCTTTTTCTTTTTTCTTTTTTGATGGATGAAAATGCATTACTACTACAAGCACACACACGCCTGATGGTTGAAGGAAAGGGGGTCGGCACTCATCCAAGAAATTCGTGACGTCAATCCAACAACATATTTCTCAGAGGGTAATAGTGGTTGGTCGTGTTAGTGATGGTGCAATGTGTATTATTATTATTATTATTATTATTATTATTATTATTATTATTATTATGTGGAGTGCGTTGTGTTGTGTCTAGAACATAATTTTGAGATAATGGTGGTAATGTTGTTGGCAGTGGCAATGTTATAGGTCCAATATAGGAGATGGTGAGTCTTGATCTATAGTAATAATGTTTTTTGTGATGGTTTACTGGAAATAAGGTTCGGGTCGAGGTATTTTCGTGTGAAGGATATGATGTTTATTACCTGTGTTTCAATTTTAATTCAGGGTCACGATACCGGGCCATACATTATATTATTATTATTATTATTATTATTATTTAAAGAAAGGGATGATGGGTGTGGCAGCAGGAAAAGATAATAGAGAGGACTATAAGGTAATGGTGTCAGTGGGTGATGGTGGCCGTGGCAGGCAGGAGGGTGGTGAAGCATTAGCGGTAAACACAGTCATGATCCCGGTGTGGTAATGATGATGGTGTCGGTAATGATCATAATATCAGTGGTGTCTAGTGTTAGTGGTGACGGCTGGAGAGGTGGTGAGGCCGAGGAAGAAGAAGAAGGGAGGGTTGTGTGGATGTGGAGAGCAAATGTGAAAGATGAAGTGAGAAGAAGAAAGGGTAGTGTCCTTGTGGTGAGGGGATGAAGGTGGTAAGTACAGTACGTGGAAGAAGAGAATGGGGATGTGGAGAGCAATATTGAAAGATGAAGTGAAAAGAAGAAAGGGTAGTGTTCTTGTGGTAAGGGAATGAAGCAAGTGAAGGAGGCAGGAAGGATTATGGGGAGAGACTCATGTTTGTAAATTGAGGGGACTAATGAAAATCCACAAAACTATGCCAAGAAAGAGACAACCTTGATGTTACTAATAGGGAATTCGTTTCTTGGTATCCTGTATGTATTTTGGAGGAGTCATTAGCCCTCCAATTCACCAACATGATAGTCTGCCCTTAAATGAACTTTGGGAAGATGTAAGGCTGAATGGAAGGAGAGGATGAGTGAAAGGAGAGGAATGCGAGGTGAAGGGAATGTGAAGTGAAGGGGAATAAGAGGCAAAGGGCAGCACGAAGGGAAAAGATGATAATGTTGAAAGGAGAGATGAATATTAAAATGAGAGAGACGAGAAGGAATAGGAGTGACTGAAGGAAAATATAACAGAATAGAGGAATATGGAAATTTAGAAGTGTTGGGAAAATTAACTTGGGCTAAGCTGGAAGTATTTGTGGAGGTCAGGAATGTGTAGCGAGAATGTAAGGTGACAGGAGACTGGGTCGTGTAAGTTTGAGTAAGGGTCGAGGGAGAGAGAGGGGGCGTGGCTCCCTTAAACCTAATGGGGAGAGAGAGAGAAAGAGAGAGAGAGAGGGGGGGGGGGAGAGAGAAAGAGGGGGGAGAAGGAGGGCGCGACTACCCGTCACTCTCTCATCACCATTTCTCAATCTAGACTGAGGTAACATTAATACATCAAACCCAACATTAATACATCAACCGTAATGAGGATTTTTTTTCTGCCATTAGCCGGGGTTGGAGGCACAAGAGAGGTGGCCCAAGCGTGTGGTTACCTCTTGACTAATGGAGAGTTTTTTTACTTGGGTTCTCCCTCGGCCTGTATGTATGGTAAATTGTGTTCACTCTATACTCTTGTCCTTCGTCGACCTGCCCTCAGTGAACGATCGTGTGTGTGTGTGTGTGTGTGTGTGTGTGTGTGTGTGTGTGTGTTGTGTGTGTGTGTGTTTTCGTGTATGTGTTTCTCAGCGTATGTGTGTTTGTGTGTGTTTGTGTGTGTTTGTGTTTGTGTCTATGAGTGTGTGTGTGTGTCTCCATGTCTCTGTGTATGTGTCTCTCAGCGTGTGTGTGTGTGTGTGTCCATGTGCGTGTGTGTGTGTGTCGTGTTGATGAATGAGTGTCGAGTTGTGATGAATGAGTGGAGAGATGGCGTGTGAGGAGCGTTGATGAATGAATGTAGAGTTGATGAATGAATGTGTGTGTGAAGATCTGATGACTGTGTTTGAGGAGAGTTGATGGATGAATGAATGGATGGATGGATGGATGGATGGATGAAGAGTTGATGAATGAATGCCTAGCTGAAGATTTGATGATTGTGATTGTAATGATTTGATGAATGAGTGGTGAGTGGGTGAATGAGTGCAGAGGTGATGAGTGTCTGTGTGTGTGTGTGGACAGAGCATGTGGTAGTAGAGTTGTTATTTAGGACAGTAAGGCTATAAATTATTTAATATGCATAACATAGCTAGGCGTATTTAGGTACTAGACCAAGGTTTATTATTATTATTATTATTATTATTATTATTATTATTATTATTATTATTATTATTATTATTATTACTATTATTATTATTATTATTATTATTATTATTATTATTATTATTATTATTATTATTATTATTATTATTATTATTATTATTATTATTATTATTATTATTATTATTATTATTATTATTATTATTATTATTATTATTATTATTATTATTATTATTATTATCATCATCATCATATTTCTTTTTATACGAGATTTTTTTTTTCATAGAGAGTGGGTGATTTGTTTCGCATTGGTGTGTTTTTCTGTGCCGACTTTTTGTGTGGGCAGGAAAACCCACTAAATGTAATAATTATACAGGTGTGCTGTTGGCTGTGGTCAGTCCACCTGGTACATTATCATAACCAGTCGTGTGTGTGTGTGTGTGTGTGTGTGTGTGGTCAAGAGATAACAAGGAGCGGCGGTGTTTGTATTTGCAATTTTATTTATAATACGTACAGTACAGTGCCTCAAAATAAAAAAAATATGCAATTTTTGCCAGTAGGACTTTAATATCGATAAATTTACTGTCTAGTGAAATTATACCAGGTAAGAATGAATAGATTAATTAAGGTTAGATTTTTTTGTTGGTGAATTTATTGGAAGGTCTCTGATTCCTCCAAACTATGCCACAAAACAGATCTCCTATTTGTATACCATTGAGGTCATCTGTTATCGGGTATGATTATATAGTTAGAAGGAATCAGTAGCCCTCATTCCAAATTACTAACAAGAAAATTTCCCCTTAATTAAAGCCTGCTATATCAAAAAAAATATCCGACAGAAAGTAAATACATAAATAGTACTTTGATTTTTGCTTGACTCAGTAATAGTTAACAGAATGAATTATGACATAGATATCTATATTAATTAACTCACTAAGGTTGTTTTAATATGCTTCAGGAGAATCATAAGTGGATCTGACTTGTAATTATGTGAGATTAAACTCTTACATTTGTGGCCCAGATAGTTAATAATATTATTCTCGTGTAAAGAGCAAAATTCCTACGCTGATTTGTATGTGTATATGTTAATGTATGTATATATGTATATTAATGTATGCACGGAGAGATCTGGGGCGATATGTTAAAGTGATGTGCAGTAGGGAGGAGAATGATGAGGAGGAAAAGGAAGGAAGGAAGGAAGGAGAGAGAGTTTGAGTGATGTGGAATGAAAAATCAGGGAGATGTAAATTGTTGTTGTTGTTGTGTGTGTGTGTGTGTGTGTGTGTGTGTGTGTGTGTGTGTGTGTGTGTGTGTGTGTGTGTGTGTGTGTGTGTGTGTGTGTGTGTGTGTGTGTGTGTGTGTGTGTGTGTGTGTGTGTGTGTGTGTGTGTGTGTGTGTCTGTGTCTGTGTGTGTGTGTGTGTGTAAATTGACATATTAGACAGTCCCAAAGGATTACACAGTGCCACGCAATAATAATGATAATAATAATAATAATAGAGTATGAACAAGTTACCCCACCCTGGATAGTATAATCATTATTATAGTTTTTTTTTTTTTTTTTTTTTAGTAGTTCGAGATCCTTTAGGTTACAATTCCCAGGTGAGTTAACTTAGTCATATATACTGTACTGAAACTCTTTCTTCCCTCTATTCTATTTCTATTCTCTTTTGTTTTTTACCTCTATACTCTCATTCCATTCCCTTCTCTTCAACTCGCCTTTCCTCCATTCTTTTCTCATTCTTCTCCCCCTCTTTACTCCCTCTACTCTCCCTCTTTACTGTCTCTACTCTCTCTCTCTTTACTTTTTCTACTACATCTACTCTCCCCATTCCTCCATATACTACCCCTCTTCCCCATTTCCACTCCCTCTACTCACCCTTTCTTTTCTCCCTCTATTCCATTTCTTTTCTCCCTCTACTCCCCTTCTTTTCTCTCTATATTCCTCCTCCTCCACATTCCCCTCTAATTCCCTTCTTTCCCCATTTACACTCCCTCTACTTCCCCATTTCCACTCCCTCTACCTCCCCTCTTCTTATCTTCCCTCTACTCCTAGCTCTTACTTTACCATTTCCCCTCACTCTGCCACCACACCACCACAACAACAACAACACACTCCCCTCACTCTGCCAGCCACCACCACCACCCCACCACCACCACAACAACAACAACAACAACAACAACAACACACTCCCCTCACTCTGCCAGCCACCACCACAACAACAACACATTCCCCTCATCTCTTCTTATATGCACTGAACCTCCATTTTGGCTTCACCTTCTTTATGATTAACTCGTCATGACTGTGATGGTCGCTATTCAGGCTGGATGGAGGGGCTTAATGGTTGTTTTGGGGGGTCTGGGGAATAAAGGGGGTGGGGGGGAGGTGTGTGTGTGTGTGTGTGTGTAAATTGACATATTAGACAGTCCCAAAGGATTACACAGTGCCACGCAATAATAATGATAATAATAATAATAATAGAGTATGAACAAGTTACCCCACCCTGGATAGTATAATCATTATTATAGTTTTTTTTTTTTTTTTTTTTTAGTAGTTCGAGATCCTTTAGGTTACAATTCCCAGGTGAGTTAACTTAGTCATATATACTGTACTGAAACTCTTTCTTCCCTCTATTCTATTTCTATTCTCTTTTGTTTTTTACCTCTATACTCTCATTCCATTCCCTTCTCTTCAACTCGCCTTTCCTCCATTCTTTTCTCATTCTTCTCCCCCTCTTTACTCCCTCTACTCTCCCTCTTTACTGTCTCTACTCTCTCTCTCTTTACTTTTTCTACTACATCTACTCTCCCCATTCCTCCATATACTACCCCTCTTCCCCATTTCCACTCCCTCTACTCACCCTTTCTTTTCTCCCTCTATTCCATTTCTTTTCTCCCTCTACTCCCCTTCTTTTCTCTCTATATTCCTCCTCCTCCACATTCCCCTCTAATTCCCTTCTTTCCCCATTTACACTCCCTCTACTTCCCCATTTCCACTCCCTCTACCTCCCCTCTTCTTATCTTCCCTCTACTCCTAGCTCTTACTTTACCATTTCCCCTCACTCTGCCACCACACCACCACAACAACAACAACACACTCCCCTCACTCTGCCAGCCACCACCACCACCCCACCACCACCACAACAACAACAACAACAACAACAACAACACACTCCCCTCACTCTGCCAGCCACCACCACAACAACAACACATTCCCCTCATCTCTTCTTATATGCACTGAACCTCCATTTTGGCTTCACCTTCTTTATGATTAACTCGTCATGACTGTGATGGTCGCTATTCAGGCTGGATGGAGGGGCTTAATGGTTGTTTTGGGGGGTCTGGGGAATAAAGGGGGTGGGGGGGAGGTGTTTGTAGGGGGGAGGTGAGGGAGGGATATGTGGGGGAATTGGAGGGGGGTGAGGGAGGGAGATGTGGGGGAATTGGAAGGAACGAGAAGGAGGTGAGGGAAGGAGATGTGGGGGAATTAGAGGGAGATGAGACGGAGACGAGGGAGGGAGATGAGAAGGAAATATGGGAGGGAGGTAGGGAGATGTGTGCTTGCATGGTGAGATGGGCCCCATTTCAAGTGTGTTTGTTCTATATGTCAGCAACTGTACATAGACGTAATTATAGATGATTGGAAACTACAACAACAACAAATGCCTGCCTGAG